>CAWUFW010007033.1:897500-1064615 GCA_963921515.1 Calotriton arnoldi | reverse complement strand
AGTGGCAATGTAAATAATAAGGACCCCTGTAGGTACTTCCAATTCCTAGGACAGGGCAATAATACTTTTGAAATTAAATCCCTAGGCAATCAAAAAGGTCAAACTCTAATCACTGACTCAAACAAAACCAAACATGATATAAAATACTCAGTGTCACTAGTGAATATGTTAAAATCTCATCATTTTATTCTTATCTTTTTTTTAAAAACATTAGTAGAAGTGCATATGACATATACATACAAAACATAATAAACATATATATCAAAAATAAACAACATCTAAATAACCAATCGACAAATTACACAAAACATCACAGTTAAATGAATAATTAATAATGACAAAGGACCAAAAACAATAAACAAACAAAGACGGTGGCTATGCGATGGTTCTTCGACGCGCGTTTCGGCGCAAACTGCGCCTTCATCAGGAGAGCCACAAACAAATTCCTACAAATAAAATTAAAGCTATATCAATAAATATATTAAATTGAAAACTAGGACACTAAGTTAAATAATACAAACAAATCGCGAAATTTGATAGATGCAATCAGTTACATGCCTTCACCATAAATTTAGAAAATCAACTTATATATATCATAAACTGTTATATACCCTCACATTTAGTACACAAAGAATTACAGAAAAGAAAGTCAGGTAGTATAGATAGCAATGACCAGTCAGAACAACTTTGAAAGGTAATTTGTGCCTCCGTGATAGAAAACAGCCCATAAGAACCAAATGTTAAAATAATAAAAAGATAAAAAGAAAAAGAAAGAAAAAGAAAGAGAAAAGAAAAAGGAAGAAAAAAGTAAAACAGGAAAATACATAAACTAAGGATATGAGATAATAAATCAGCCATAGCTTCTCAGGATTAAATAGTACACCCGTGGTGAAAAAGCAAGCAACTGCGTCCAAACAACCAGTAATATTTAATGCTTACTTGGTTGGAAAGCAGTAGGATAACCTTTAACTGATGTGAGGTTACTGACGTTTCAGCTCAAATCTATAATAGGAACATATAATATTTATCAAAAGAAACCTGATTTGTAGTCACAAACTATTCAAAAGAGGATTTATTATAGAGCTAAAGTAAATGACGAGCGCTTGAAAGTCATAGAAGGTATCATCGAGAACCGAACTTCTTGGGTAATGAAGTTTATTTATTATGATATATCTCTAAGAAGAAAGAGAAAGCGCTCACTAGTTGACAGCGGTATTTACTAAAATCATTGTAACATTCTATAGCTTTAACAACTTTCTGACTTCTTAATTACCTGCGATATGAACTTCATGAAAGGAAGAGAGACTGCTCAATACAGATGAACGTTTAAAACACGAGGGATAGACAAACATCAATCTTTGCGTATTAAAGTCCAGGGATAGGCGTACCCTATACAGAATTAACATAAACGGAAATCAGTGTTAAAGAAACTTATCATAGAACTAATCTAATTCTATAAAACTGAAGGGAGTCAAAACGGCTCTTACCAGTACTGAGAAACAATATTTCCACAGCACAACATGCGGCGTTCGAATGAAAGCGCCGAAGAAGGATTGTAGATTATCGAAAAGAGGAAATGATGGTTGGTGAAGAATTCGAAATGATGAATCCTTACTGGCTGTGGTACAATGATTAATGTACCTTACTGCAAAAATAACATAAAAGAATGTGTAACATCCATAAGGATAAATGCAATGTATCGTAGCTACAGGGTAGTTTAAGGCTAAGGGCGTTAGTTTAGGTCTTACCAGGTAGTCCACGCGATGATGGCAGTCAGAGATGTATTTCATTCAGAAGAGAAACGCCAAACCCGGCATTTCCTGAGTTTAAATCCCGCTAAAGAAGTCACATGAGATGTCACATGGGCAAATGATAAAAGGAAATAGAGAGCAGACTCCTGCTTGATAAGAAGGAGGAAATTCTAGTCACTAGCACGCATGAGATTGCACGTAAAAAATCAAATTAATCAAAATAGATGATTTCTAAATATATAAATCCTGAAAGATAAGGATATCTCTATATGTATATAAAACAGAAATAAAAATAATTCAACCCTGATGTCTCACTGCAGATTCGAACCGCAAGTTATGCGGCTGATCCCAGATAGAGCAAACAGGGGGACTTCCCGAAGCACGGAACCGCTAGTGTAAAGCAAATTCTAGCCAAAACAGTAGGACAAGATGGGTTAAGAGTCTGCTATGAATTTAGGATGTTCAATGAGAGAGAGGTGTAATCATAGTATATACAATCTAAAAACTGTTAAACAGGATGGCATTCTCCCAAGGTAATTCACTGTTTAAACCTCGTTTAAATGTATTTAAAGTAAATATCCAGAAAACTTCTCTTTTTCTTCTTATTTCATCGCTTCTGTCAGTATTTACGTGCTCTATTTTTTCAAGGATGAGCCATTTGATGTCATTCACTGTGTGACCACAGTCTAAAAAGTGTTTGACAATGGGAGCATTCAATTTTGAAGTATCGAATGGCTGAACGATGTTCAGTAAGACGTGTAGCAATGGCACGAGATGTCTCCCCAACATAGCCCAAATTGCAGGGGCAGATGATCAGATAAATCACATTTTTAGTTTTACAATTCCACATCTTTTTGGCACGTATGATATATTCATTAAACACAAAAGTGGCACCTTCAATCACTGTTTGACATGATTTGCAATTTGAACATTTAAATGTGCCTTTAACTGGCTCAGTTCCATCCAAAGATTTCTGTATGGACGTAGCCGTAGAACTGAATCTCGAATGTACAATAATGTCTTTAATATTTCTATTGCGTTTATGGGCAAAAAGGGGTCTTTTCAGTTTGAGTTCTTGATCCGGGTCACTATTCAGTATATGCCAGTTGGAATTGACAATTTGCTTAACTTTATCATTCATAGTTGAATGTTTTGTGACACAGACAAGTTGGTCAGATTTAGAGCGAGTATTGTTGTGTAATAGGTGATCTCTGTCATAAAATCTAGCACGTTTAAATGATTCTCTGATAAGGCGAAGGGGATAGCCACGAGCAATGAATTTAGCTTTCATAGCTTCAGCTTGTGTGTCAAAGTCAGCCAAGTTAGTACAGTTTCGACGGAGTCGTAAAAATTGACCGAACGGTATACTTTGTTTCTGTGCCCGCGGATGGTAACTATTAAAGTGTAGCAAAGTATTGCGGGCTGTCGGTTTGACATAAAGATCAACCTCAAGTTGGTCAGTCTTATGTCGGATTAAAATATCAAGAAATTCAACTTGATGGTGACTGATATGTGCCGTAAATTTAAGATTGATATCTGTAAGATTCAGCCAGAGAAGAAATTCTTCAAGATTGTCTTCAGTGTCTGTCCAGACAAAGAAGATGTCGTCAATGTATCTTGACCAGTGTTGGATTGACTCAAAGAATGGAGCAATTTCATTATATATGTATTTGGTTTCAAATAAGGCCATGTAAATATTGGCCACCGACGGTGCCACAGATGCTCCCATGCTTACACCTTTGGTCTGTTTAAATAAGTTGTTACCAAATTCAAAGGTGTTTTCAGTTAGGACCAGTTGGAGGCAATCCAATATAAAGGGTTTTGGACATGGGACATTGTACGTGTCAATAAACCAGGAAACTGCCTGTATAGCTTCAATCTGTGGGATATTGCTATATAAAGACTCTACATCTAGAGTAACTAAGATATTATTCTGTGGTTTAAAAGGCAAGTTTTCAACTGTGTTAATCATGTCTCTCGTATCTTTAATGTACGATGGAACTCTAGAGATATGTGGTCGAATCCAATTATCCACATAACGTGAGAGAGGTTCAGTCACTGATCCAATCGTGGACACAATGGGACGGTAGGGAGGGTCTTCACTATGTTTATGTATTTTAGGTACCCCATATATACATGGCATTTTCCCTTTAGAGCTATTCAGATATTCTAGCTCTTTTGTGGTAATGTGTCCTAGTTCAAAGGCTTGAGTTGTTAACGTTTTGACTTTCAAGACCATTTTACTGGTTGGATTTCTGGTTACTTTGGTATAGAAACGATCATCTTCAAGGAGGGTGAGCATTTTTTGTTCGTAAGAGCTCGTATCAATAACTACAATTCCACCTCCTTTGTCACAGTTTTTTATCGTGACATTTTTATTATCGGCTAATGATCTTAAGGACAGAAATTCGTCTTTATCCAAGTTATACAGAGGTTTAGGTACAAAATGCAGGGCTTGATCCAAACGATTAAGGACAGTCCGTTCAAACACTGCTACTTCAGGACCCACTTGGTCAAGTGAAGGAGTGAACGTGGACTGAACTGATAGTTCTATATGTTTGGATGTATCTGTAGTCATTGGTTCTTCATTAACGAAGAACTTTTTAAGTCTGATTTTTCGAAAAAAAGACACAATGTCTGTGTAAAGCTCGAATATATTCACTTGTGTGTGGGGGACATAAGATAACCCCTTGGAAAGTACATTTAATGCAGCGTTATCTAAGTTGGTGGATGATAAATTAAAGATAGGTATTGTTTCTTTTACCGCCAATATTGTCTGTTCCTGGTTTCTAGCATATGTTGGTTGTCTGCTTGGTAATATTGGTTCGAATAATTCCCTCTGATTGGAGGCTGAAAGCGGACTCTTTGTCGCCCTCTGCGAGTCCCTCGCTGGGCTAAAAGAGGCTGCCTGATATTGGAATTGAGGGAAGAGGAGTGGGGTGGCCCTTGCTGTTCATAAAAGTGCACATTACTTTCACCTTCAGAATCCGAAGTATCTGAAAAAGTGCGAACTTGTTGTATTCTAGAATTATTTTCACTAGTGTAATGATTTTGTTTATAATAATTCTCACTGAGATATGGATAGGTCTTTTCTAGTGAATAGTATCTTATATCTTTTTTGAGTTTTTCAGTTTTCCGTTTTAATAAGTAATCTGTGAAGGACATCAGATCTTGTTCTGCTTCTTCTAGTTTCTTTTTCGCTTCATCTAAAGCATTGGATTTCTTTATGTTCTCTTCTAGCTCAGCTAGTTCATTTTTCAAGGCAGATACTAACTCTTTGGCTGTTTCGATGATAAGTATCATTAGGTCTCTGGAGCACCTGTTCGCTATCATGCTCCATTTTTCTAGAAATTTTCTAAATTCAACAAAAAGGCCTGGGATATTGCGAACCCTCAGTCCTTGCGGTATGACCCCGGCTTTCAAGTAATCTAACATGAACTCTCCATGTGCTTCTATTCTTTTAATCTTTTTTTTGAGATTAGATAGTTTCGTTATATCTTCATTGTCTGAAAAAGATGTTTTGGAGATATTACTAAAGGCATGGCTAGTGCCTACCAGAATAGCAAATTCTTCATCAGTGAAGCCAAATGTTTTCAGTTGGTCCATCTTAGTATGATCTATGTCCTACTAAAAAATAAGTGTAAAAAATAATAAATAAAATAAGAGTAGAGAAATAACCAAAGGAGGACACCAAAAAGCAAGAAAGGCAAAGGGGAAGGCAATATAACAAAATCACAATAATCAAAATTATCACAAAGTATATACACCTCGTATCACATTGATATGAAGGCGTATATACCAATTTAAAAGGTGAAGGCGCAGTAATCAGTTCAAATGATTCAACGACAATAACAAAAAAGGAGAACAGTCCCGCACAGACAAGCTGTGGGTATATCAATGTAAATAATAAGGACCCCCTGTAGGTACTTCCAATTCCTAGGACAGGGCAATAATACTTTTGAAATTAAATCCCTAGGCAATCAAAAAGGTCAAACTCTAATCACTGACTCAAACAAAACCAAACATGATATAAAATACTCAGTGTCACTAGTGAATATGTTAAAATCTCATCATTTTATTCTTATCTTTTTTTAAAAACATTAGTAGAAGTGCATATGACATATACATACAAAACATAATAAACATATATATCAAAAATAAACAACATCTAAATAACCAATCGACAAATTACACAAAACATCACAGTTAAATGAATAATTAATAATGACAAAGGACCAAAAACAATAAACAAACAAAGACGGTGGCTATGCAATGGTTCTTCGACGCGCGTTTCGGCGCAAACTGCGCCTTCATCAGGAAAGCCACAAACAAATTCCTACAAATAAAATTAAAGCTATATCAATAAATATATTAAATTGAAAACTAGGACACTAAGTTAAATAATACAAACAAATCGCGAAATTTGATAGATGCAATCAGTTACATGCCTTCACCATAAATTTAGAAAATCAACTTGTATATATCATAAACTGTTATATACCCTCACATTTAGTACACAAAGAATTACAGAAAAGAAAGTCAGGTAGTATAGATAGCAATGACCAGTCAGAACAACTTTGAAAGGTAATTTGTGCCTCCGTGATAGAAAACAGCCCATAAGAACCAAATGTTAAAATAATAAAAAGATAAAAAGAAAAAGAAAGAAAAAGAAAGAGAAAAGAGAAAGAAAAAGAAAAAGGAAGAAAAAAGTAAAACAGGAAAATACATAAACTAAGGATATGAGATAATAAATCAGCCATAGCTTCTCAGGATTAAATAGTACACCCGTGGTGAAAAAGCAAGCAACTGCGTCCAAACAACCAGTAATATTTAATGCTTACTTGGTTGGAAAGCAGTAGGATAACCTTTAACTGATGTGAGGTTACCGACGTTTCAGCTCAAATCTATAATAGGAACATATAATATTTATCAAAAGAAGTACTAGGTACTTATAAGGGCACCCCAGTATCCAATCTGGAGTGTACCAAAGTACATGTATGACAATTTAAGGGAGAAAGCAGATAGACTGGGGTCCTTATTAGCAGGATCCCAGTCAGGCTAGTCAAAAACAGTGAGACATCAAGCAAAAAGTGGGGGTAACCATAAGAAGCAGATCCTACTTTCCTACAGTCATGTTTCTGTAAAGTCTTATTAATTCTTTATGCTGTACAATTAAGTCTCCTCCTGGCATTGTGTCAATGTCAGGATGTGGTGTGTATGCCGCTAAAACTGGTCATGTTGCTCCGTCTCTTCCGAGCGGACCGAGTCTTACTCTATTTTTTGTATGGGGGAGGGCGCCTTTAAACCAGTAGAGGTGTTCTTCGTAAGTGAGTGGAATTTCAATGTCCTCATATGGACTATACTCATTTGGTATACCATCTTCTACATAGTAGTGAAATGTTTTTGTTTGTGCATTTGCCTGCTGGAATTTAATCCATGAATAAAATACCTCTGTTCTATATGATTTGTGTGCCTCAATCACAAAAGTCACTTGCCCACCCCTAATTGTAATACCATATGCTACTAGTTTTAGGGTGATGGCATTTCTAACATTATCTGCAATGTATATTGCATCTGCATCGTCTTCTTCTGTTGTGAAGTTTAGTGCATTCCCTTCATCTAAGTCTCCCTGCTCAGTCATAATTTTTTAGAAAGGAGAGCGTTTCAATGGAACTGAGATAAGGTGTTATGCACAGTTAGGAACACTGTATCCTTCAAGCTTGATTAAACCAATAGCCAATACACAGGAATTTTCCTACTCAGCTGCAGCGGATTTTGTTCCCTCCCACTCCAGACGTCTCTGGGGAAATGTGAGTAGGTGTCTCTGAGAATAGCACGACTGAACTACTCGGATTTGACTGTTAAATAAGTACCAATACCTACGTTGGCGGCGCCATGTCATGTAGTTCCTATAAGACCTATATAGAATCTGCGCGTTTAGACAACATACACTGCGGGACTGGTGTCCAGACTGACTCCAGACGCCCCCACCGGGTATGTTGGCCTGTGTACCAGCTAGCTCGCGATGCCATTATCACCTCCTCTTATCAAGGAGAGAATAGTTCTTGGCAACTATCGAACATGACAACCCTGATCCCTCAGGACCGTGGAAACAGTAACTCACTTTTCACTCAGGCACTCGTGCTCACGTTTTCTCAGAGAGATACACAGAATAAACGGTTGGGACGTTTTCAATAAGTATTTATTAAACAGTCGTTATTCTAGTGTAAAATAAGTGTACTGAAATCACCAGTAGACAGTAGCATATATAAATGAGTAGCAACACTAAGAAATTAAACAGACGGTAGGTTTCTACCATTTTGCTAAAATCATAAATATAGGCAAGTATATAAAATACATGGCAATAAAATGCATACTCCTACGATGCACCCTAACTAGATGTACCTAAGTGTACCTAGCATGTGAGTAGGTGTAAAGCCAAGAAACCCTCTAGGATAAAGCCAACCCCATTACCTGATTTGAGACTGCGGGACCCTGGCCTGGTCTCGAGCTGAACACCCCGCAAGGGATGTCAGACCACTGCGAGCTGGAGTATCTGCATGCAGGAACCTCAGCGTCTTGCGTCAGTGTGTCGCATTGAAGTCGTGATCTCCTCTCCCTATCTCAGCAAGATGTGGTGTTTATATACCCTAAGGTATCCCCAGGGGTCCTACCTTGCTGTGTCAGTGTCGGACTTATGATGACGTCGGGAATGAACTTTATACACAGTTATTATGCAGGAGATGATGGTCCTGCTGTGATTCCAAGAAACTAAGAATCCTCATGCATAATTTATGAGGCCAGTGTCCAGGGAAAAACCCTACGTACTTGTGTGTAGTATTGTAACTGGGTAAAAGGTCAGTTCTTCAAATCCGTTATATGTGTAGTATAGGAGAGAATGTAGGTGAAGGGTTATGATGTTACCTAGACCTATATCGGGGTACCTATATGAAATATAACAGTAAAGGACAGTAAAGGACGTTTAAATGACCCCCACACCATGGGAAAAACTCACATGGGGTGAGGGTCATTAGTTTTTGTGTTTTTTCAAAAATTAAATCCCGCTTTGGGAAAACAGTTTTGGAAAAAAACAAAAACTGGTTAAAGGTTTGACAGACAGTACCGTCATTTTATGGTACCATCTGTCAAGCTTTTAATACATTGATAGGAACTGCTGTGTCATTGGTTCCTGCCAATGTTTAGAGCTGTCTGCAAAGATGGCAGATAACTCTAAATTTGGCAGGCAGATAACCCTTGGTATGGTGGGAGTGAAGTACTCTGCCACATCAATGGCCTTCCAAACACTAAGACCCCAATTCCAGGTTTGGCAGTCCATGGCCCGCCAAACCTGGGGTGGCGCTAGTGTGGGAGTGTGCACCGGCAGTCCAACCGCCGTATTCTGAGTTTGGCGGGCGGACCGCCATTGGCCTGCTGCAATTATGTGTTTTCTTTTATTTACATAAAAAATAGGAAAGAACAGTAAATAAGCACATACTCTAAATGGTAGTGGAGGGAGAGTGAAGAGGAACGTAGAGGGGACAGGGAGCTGGTTTGATCTGGTGGAGGCTGAACTTGGTTTAATATTTATTACAAATATGGAACATATGATAGGTGTATGAATCAAAATATTACATGCATGGCTATATGTACCATTCTGTATTTAATTAACTGTCAGTAGTAACTATATGAATCTAATGAAAGATGTTGGAAGAAATTATATATATATACATATATATATATATATATATATATATATATATCTACTGGCGGTCGCCAGTAGATAGTTATAGTTAGGACCTATTATCCATAGGAAATCCGCGACATTCTATTTGAAATAACTCTTGAGCCGGTTGACGAATCTTCGCGAAAGCTTCCAACTTTTTGGGGCGCTCCGCTCCGCTCCTACCCTGAAAGTCTCGGGTTGATTCGTCAAGCGGGGGCCGAGAAAAAGGGGTCCCAAAACGCGTTTTCCCCATTCATTTTTCCATAGGAACCTTTAGTCGCAGCTACAGCCCGAACTGCTGAACGGAATTACACCAAATTTGGCAAAGAGGTAGCCCTTGGTTCAGTGTCGTGCTTTTTGCTTAAATGGTGTAAATCCGTTCAGTAGTTCCTGAGAAAATCAAAAGTAAATTCACATATATATCTATGGGCGAGTAGGGTCCGCGTATCCTGAGCGCACCCTGCGCGCACCGTCCTGATCACGAGCTGCATGCTAATTGGCTGTCAAGTGGCTGTCAACACTCCAATCAGGAAGTGTTGGCAGCCATTTTGTCCCTTGGTAGAACCGAGGGACAGAAACACAAAAAGGGGGCAGGGTAGAAACACCCTGACCCCCTAGGTCTGCTCAGGGGGTCCCACAAGGACCCCCTGGGCAGAAAAAAGCATTTTCTTTTTTTTTTAAATGGCGGGATGCGCTTAGGGTGTGCGGATCCCACTGATTAAAAAAAAACACAAGAAACAAGTGCGCAAAACGCACAAAGGGGGCAGGGTAGAAACACCCTGACCCCCTAGGTCTGCTCAGGGGTCCTACAAGGACCCCTGGGCAGAAAAAGCAAAAAAAAAAAAAAAAAGACCGGCATCGTGCCGAGGCCCCGCCCCTCCCTGCAGCAGTCTGCAAATGCGCCCCTGGAGCGTTTTAAGAAGGGGAAGTAATTCCCCTTGAATACTGGGGGTCCCTGGGGGCCAACTAGCCCACCAGGAACCTCCGGTATGCGCCAGGGGCTGCGTTGCAGAGAGGTGTACAGAGGCCACGCCCCTTTTTACACCTCTCTGCAACTCAGCTCTGTGGCGCTTTTGGAGGTACATGGTGGGCTAGTTGGACTCCAGGGATCCTCAGTATTCAAGGGGACTTAATCCCCCAACTTAAAACGCGCCACGGGGCACGTTTGCACAGTGGTGAAGGGAGGGCGGGGCTTCAGGTGACATGTGTGCAAACAGGCCCCGTGGCGCATTTTAAGATGGGGAATGAAATCCCCTTCAATCCTGAGGGTCCCTGGGGCGAACTAGCCCACCAGGTACGTCCAGAAAGTGCCACAGAGCTGCGTTGCAGAGAGGTGCAAAAGGGGCGTGGCCTCTGAACACCTCTCTGCAACGCAGCCTCCTGGCGCATACTGGAGGTACAGGGTGGGCTAGTTGGACCCCAGGGACCCTCATGATTCAAGGGGACTTAATCCCCCAACTTAAAACGTGCCACGGGGCGCGTTTACAGATGTCACCTCAGGCCCCGCCCCCTCCCTTCACCATTGTGCAAATATTCCTCTAAAATCAGCCGAACTACGAATTCCGATTTACTCACCTGTTATCAGGAGAGACCTCAGTCCTGCATCTTTCAGCCCAGTACTGATCCTGAAAAGTAATTTTAACCGTACTTACCAGTAACTTGACCTTCCTTCCATAGGATATCATTGACTGGTTTCACTTGGAAATTCTTCTAAGTGTGGAGTTTTGGAACTTTATAATATTCCTCTAAAATCAGCCGAAATACGAATTCCGATTTACTCACCTGTTATCAGGAGAGACCTCAGTGCTGCATCTTTCAGCCCAGTACTGATCCTGAAAAGTAATTTTAACCGTACTTACCAGTAACTTGAATTTCCTTCCATAGGGTATCATTGTCTGCTTTTTGCTGAAAAAGTTTCTAAGTGTCGATTTTTGAAACATACAAATATTCCTCTAAAATCAGCCGAACTACGAATTCCGATTTACTCACCTGTTATCAGGAGAGACCTCAGTGCTGCATCTTTCAGCCCAGTACTGATCCTGAAAAGTAATTTTAACCGTACTTACCAGTAACTTGAATTTCCTTCCATAGGATATCATTGACTGGTTTCACTTGGAAATTCTTCTAAGTGTGGAGTTTTGGAACTTTATAATATTCCTCTAAAATCAGCCGAAATACGAATTCCGATTTACTCACCTGTTATCAGGAGAGACCTCAGTGCTGCATCTTTCAGCCCAGTACTGATCGTGAAAAGTAATTTTAACCGTACTTACCAGTAACTTAAATTTCCTTCCATAGGATATCATTGCCTGCTTTTTGCTGAAAAAGTTTCTAAGTGTCGATTTTTGAAACATACAAATATTCCTCTAAAATCAGCCGAAATACGAATTCCGATTTACTCACCTGTTATCAGGAGAGACCTCAGTGCTGCATCTTTCAGCCCAGTACTGATCCTGAAAAGTAATTTTAACCGTACTTACCAGTAACTTATATTTCCTTCCGTAGGAATCCATTGTCTGGTTTTCAGCAGAAAAGTTTCAAAGTGTTGATTTTCACAAACTACAAATATTCCTTAAAAATCGCCTGTATGACTTAAACGCATTCTTTCAACTGTTTACAGGAGATGCACCAGTGCTGGATCCAGGATCCACCACTGAGTAAGAAAAAGTAACGATAACACTACTTACCTGCTAAGTGAATTTCCTCCCATAGGATAACATTGGTGATTCTATGTGAAAAAGTTTCGAAGTGTCAACTTTTAAAATACAATAATATTCCTTAAAAATCACTACTGTAACCAAAATGCTTTTACTCAACTGTTTACAGGAGATGTCCCAGGACTGAATCTAGGATCCAGTCCTGTGGTTAGAAAAAGTAATCCATAAAGTAACTAATTGCATTTAGCTAGAAATTCACATTGAGCTCAATGTTGCATTGTGTTTGAAATTGTGTTGCCCATTGCAACAACTGTAACTACTGTACTTAAAAGTCTATTGCCTATTTGCAAAGTATTTAAACTAAAGTAATTCATTCTGAGAAAGTATATTTTGTAATGTAATGTATAATGTAATTACAATGTAATTTAAAAAATAAAATATCTAAAAGTAAATAGTTTAAAAAAATGTAGTAAATCAGTATCAAAAAAATAAATATAACAATTAATACATTTAAAAATTGTCATTTACAAAACCTTTGAAATTCACTGAAAAAACCATAGGTTTCAGACATGTTATAGTTAGGAATTAGCATTTAAAAAACCTTTGAAATTCACTGAAAAAACCATAGGTTTCAGGCTTGTTATAGTTAGGAATTAGCATTTTAAAAACCTTTGAAATTCACTGAAAAAACCATAGGTTTCAGGCCTGTTATAGTTAGGGTTTAGCATTTAAAAACCTTTGAAATTCACTGAAAAAACCATAGGTTTTAGGGAAAGTTATAGTTAGTTGGACATTGCACTCGTACAAAACCCGTGAAATTCCTCCGTTATAGTTAGTTCAGCTAACTATAACTTGCGCCTCGCAATGCACTGCTGATGACGTCACATATTACATCACTCATGACATGGTCAGTGACATCACTGATGACATCACTGATGACATCTCAAATGACATCACTGATGACATCATCCATGTGAGAATTTAATGCATCTTCTCACACCCTAATATAACTTTTGATACACCCACTCTAAATTACAGACTGCCATTCTCAAAACCATACACACTCCAATACCAATAAGTACATACCCACTCACTGATTCTTAGGTCTACACACACACATCTACTCACTCACCCGTACACTCACTCATACTTACAGTCACTCAGTACAGGACTATCATATGCACTCATACACCTATATAAACACTCACACAATGCAACTCATCCATAGAGGTACTCACACACCTAGTCAGTCATGCAAATAATTAATCACACTCCAATTTACTCACCTATACAGTTATACACACCAGCTCACTTATTCATAAAAATACTAGCACATTCTTACGCTCCTATCCAATCACTGATGCAAGCACACACTCATCCATATAGCCACTCTCACAATCACACACTCTCACTTATAGCCATTTATATACTCCAACACACATATATACTGCCTTTCACATATGTAGTTACTCACACATGTACCACTGAGATATACATTCAATCACTAACACACCCATACACACACTCACCCACCCATACAGTCCATCACAGATGCACTGTTGAAACCATGCACCCAGTGAATCACCCACTCACACATCTATGCACAGAGTCACACACACCCCACCCACACAAACACTGAGGCACCCATATAGATACTCAGAGAACCAATCCATAACCCATATAGACACTCATTTAGCTAGTCAGAAACCCATGCAGCTGCTTACACAACAACAGACAGACGGATACAGACATTCACACAGTTTAGTCACTCACCCATGCATCCAGTAAGATACATTTAATCACTCACTGATAGACTCAGTCACGCACCTACTAAATCATCCATTCAGACGCTTATACACCCACTCATTCTTCAATACGCCTTTCCCTATATATATTAAACATATTTAAACTTTACAGAAACACACAGTCACTGGATGATGTCAGTGATGTCATCAGTGATGTCATTTGAGATGTCATCAGTGATGTCATCAGTGATGTCACTGACCATGTCATGAGTGATGTAATATGTGACGTCATCAGCAGTGCATTGCGGGGCGCGAGTTATAGTTAGCTGAACTAACTATAACGGGGGAATTTCACGGGTTTTGTACGAGTGCAATGTCCAACTAACTATAACTTTCCCTAAAACCTATGGTTTTTTCAGTGAATATATATATATATATATATATATATATATATATATTTCCAATACTGTTGTAATTTGGCAGCACTTAAGTTAAGCATTAGCTGAAGACAGCCTGTATTCAGAGGCTAAATTGTCCGCTTTGTGGAACCCATTTTGTATTTCTGGCAGCCATTTTGGTTGCCATGTGCTGCCATGTGCTCACCATGTGCTCTGTCCTACCTTCCTGTTAACTGCTCTTGAAATCTGCCTAGAGACAAGTTATATTTAGTTCTTTTTGCTTTGCACATGCTCAGTTGAGCTTGCAGCTGTTCCGAGTTTATAAATGTCAGGATGTGTCTACTAGAAGTAGAAACTGTTAGCTCCACCCACTTGTCGACTGTGCATTTTCTGTATGACCTTATATGTATCTAAAACCAGCATTTGTGTTTGTACCGCCTTCATTTGAGCCCCTGTGTGGGTATAAAAGGACCATGGTCCTTCCATTCAGTGTGCTACTTCATGCATTACCGAAGGGTGGTGTGTAAATGTAGCTCCACCTCATGAGGTTTAATAAACTCTGTCTTTCTGATTCCAGTTTCTATGCCAACTTCTTCCTAAGTGTCTGAGGACTCTGTGCAGAGAAGGGTGAACCCCTAAGCACTGGTAGGCCTTGCTGAGGCTCACTACTACAAATTGGCGCTTCCAACGTGGGACTCATCAGTGACTCGGATGCCCGAAGGACTGGTCGAGACGAAGGATTGGAATCTCGCTCTTGGACGCGATCGCTGCCTGAGGAGACCTGAGTCTTGGCACCCATGGCGTTTTTCCTTTCTTTCTGATCTGACCATCCCGGCGGCGCCGGTCCTCGACTGAGATCTCTTTTGTTGATTCGCCGTGCAGTGACCATTTGGTCGATTTGAGAACTTGGCAGTTGGAACCTGGACACCATTTGATTGGTAAGAGCCGTTTTGCGGCACTTGCTGTTGGTTTGATGCCTTTGATTGGTAAGGTAGTTTTAGTAACACTTACTGTGGCTTTGTTTGTATGATTGGCCAATTTTGGAATTTGTTTTGTAAATTATATATGCATTGCAATACATATAGGCAGGTAATGAGGAGATTTTTCTCTATTTGAAATTGTTTGAACAGCGCAACGTACGAAGAGTACCTTAAGCGCTACTTTGATTATAATACTGCATATTCTGCACTATTTTTGGCATGCCTGTTTCTAGCACACTTCGCAGAAAGTGTTGCTGTTTTGGAGGTACCAATAGGGATTTAGTAAGTACTCAGTTGACTCCCCTCAGAGGGGATACCTAAATAGGTTTACGTATAGTAAAAAGATATTTCTTTCTTGGTGACTAAGTACCCCATGGAACTAAATATGTACATAAAACGGATCCTGATCTGTGCACTTAGTAACATTCATAAGTGGTGATATGCAGAGCGCTTTTTGAGTGCTCTACCAGCCAAAACTGGCAAATTTGGTGTATTTTGTTTTTTTTAACATGGAGCACTCTTTTGGGCTGTTTTGATGCAGATTTTTGGACTACTTTTTAGAGCTCTTCTTGTAAATATGACTTACAATTAGTATTTACAAATAGTTTGGTTTTGCGTACAGTTTGTAAGCTGTCTTTTGTTTCTGTCCCAAGTGTTGATTTGTGGGTTAAATGTGTGTTTAAATGTCTATGTGGTTTGTGGTTTGACATTGGTGATACTTGTGTGAGTAAATAGCGATTGCGCTCTTTGTGTAAGAATGGCTAGCATTAAGCGCGCTGTGTTGTGTGTTATGAGTGTATGACCCCCTTCTGAAAATGTCTGGAATGAGCTACAATTGGTTTTTGTTGTCATTCTGTTATGCAAATGTCATTTGAAAAAAACTACATTTTTTTTTTAATTCAGGGAATGAATAATGTAACATATGTTAAATAGCTGCACGCTACCATTAAAATTGATAAAGTAAGAAATTATAGATATGTGCAAATTGCCACACTGGTACAGATAAATCAGAATTTACATTCAATAGGAATGAAATAGGCCTCATAGATAGGTAGGGAAAAAAAACGAATTTGTGTGCTTTCACACAATTAGGACTAAAATGCAAAATGTTACAGTATTATCCTTATATATTAATATTGAAAGGCATTCATATTATCTGAGTGGATTGGCTGTTGCTGAAATAAACACCACATTACAGAACGATAGATTTGTGCTGGCTTGAAAGCGTGAGATGTTGACGCCTGCTGGTCAGAACACAGCTGTGTCAACAACACATGGCTATTTTTGGTCCCAAGCCATGAGGCCGAGTCGACTAGATTTTCAGTTAGCGCAAACACGGTATAAAGGCGTGCATTAAAAACTGCTGATTTTATAAGTCAGAAAAGACAGTTTCATTATTTTGGATAACAGAGAAAAGATTAAAAGGGATTTCCTTTCTTAATGCCTTTTTAACAAGTACATCTGTGGTTCTGATGTTAAATGATTACTGTCCTTTAAAAGTGGCGCAGACTTTTCATGTTTCAAGTAAGGCTTCTGTGCTTAGGGTTATAAATGAATGCGTTTAAATAGGCTACGAATGAAGCTTGCTTTTCAAATGTGGAATCATCAAAATGGTTGGTTTTATTAAAAAAAATAAAAAAATTCTATGATAAAAAAATATATATTATTAAAAATAAATGCTTTAAATTCGTTTTTTAATCTTTATAAAGCCTGATCATCATACTGTGAATTCCTAGCGTCAAAGTTGAATTTAAGCAGTGCTGTACCGCAATTGTAGGAAACTTAAATGTGAAATGTCACTTTACCCAGCCGTACAAAACTCATTTTTATAAGGGTATACCTTATACATTTCTGATCCCCCATCTCTGGGATATCTAGAGGACACCCTGGGGATCCCTAATATGCCAAAATATTGTAGGTTATTCATTTTTAAGTGCCCCTACCACCAAAGTCGAAATTGAGCAAACTTCACTATTTAAAAGCAATTCTGCCACTCAGGGCAATTTTTAAACTGATCAGAGGCTTCAATTATGTATACATGCAAGTATAGAACAAACAGCTGACCTACTGCACACCACACACTGTACACAAATGAAAATAAGTATACAGAAACCAGCAGACGTTATTATCCTACCTTTAAATTATTGGCAAACACACCGGACAGGATTGCCTTTCAGCCGTGATTCTCCAGAGTTGCTTTGAATTGCAAAGACCGCATGGAAAGCCTTGCACAAAAAAAAATGGACAGCTGCTGAAAGGGTCAAAGGTCGGAGTTCTGCATTTAGCAACTTAGCAGGGTGAAGGGTAAAGTTTGCTTGGACACTTCGACCTCCGAAAAGTTTTTGAAAGACGAGATGACAGCGCAGAGAGAGGAAGAGAAGCTTTGCTTCCTATTTTTGGCAAACACACGTTTTGCGCAGTCATATGAAACGAATGAAAAGCAGCCCTGAGTAGAGCATTGATCTGCCATGTATATAAAAATAATGGTTTTAGTTTAAAGAATACTGTGCAAGGGCTAAGATAAGGAGGAAATGGATTTTAGTTTGCATTCATGCGCCCTCATGTTAATCTAGTACAATTGCTCAAGGAATTGGTAAATTGGTTATTAACGCTTTCTCAAGTACTCAATGTGCTTGTGTTAGGCTGAATCAGAAAATAGCCACTTTCTAAGATATCTCCTACAAGTTTGTTTGTGCCCAGTTGCCACAAATAGGGGTAAATAGTGTTGACAGAAGGTAAACCTGTTTCAGGTTTTCCTACTGTCAAAATGGGGAAGGAGGTTAGCTCCTGGGCAAATTAAGGGTAGGCAAAATTATGTTTTCTCTCTTCTTTTTCTCACTCTTTCTTGAGTCTGTCTAAGCTGTCTAGGAAATGGCCATGAGACAGTTATTGGCTATTCTGTAATACTGTTTTAAAATTGTTAGAATTAATAAAATGATGAAAATATATGCTATGTTACTGCCCATCCTGTATGAAAGAATGAGTAGAACAGATTGATGTTCCCTTATTTGACCTTTAAAGGGTAACTGTATAGTGGGGGTTTCTGTTCAAAAATCTCAGGTGGCAATACCATTATTGTTTATGTTATTCTCATGTTCTATACAGTTTTGCAAGGACATTGCTAGTCTTTTATTAGCTAGTCTGTATAATTGAGCTGACAGCCCTTATTAGAGCTGGAGATAGGGTTTTCTTTCCTTTTGAAAATGATGTTGCATAGTCCGGATCGTGAACAGTAGAATGCAGGAAAGACGCCTATGTGATCCTTAGCAAACATTTTGAAGGAAAATATTGTTTTTTAGGAGTTTGTTTGTCATAACATGTTCTGCTGGAGAAAATGTACCCACTATGTTGAAGTTTAGTTCTTTTTGCAATAAGAATCCGTTAAATTAACAGTTTTAGATTTTTCCGCTGCGCCTATAACATGAAAGCATGACCCTAAGTGTAAACTGTAGGTGTTTTTATTAAGAGAAATTATTTTAGAAGTGTCTGCAGCCCTGTACAAGTAATGCAAGGTTCATAAGTAGAAATGTAGGAAAAGTTCCTTTTTCTTGAGGTTCTTCAGATGAATAATATAGGAATACACAAATGTAAGGATTTGGAGTATGTCTGTATTGTTTTTCTTTTTCCTCAGAATTTAGTAAATGAACACCGACTTGCTTGGTTGCTTGGGATTGGGTGACGTATTACTCTTGTCAGTTCACCAAAAGTTCCTTTTATACTTGCCAATAGGTCTAGGGTGTTTTTTTTATTCTCAGATAAGATGAAGTGGTTCTTGGGTGCCTTGCTAATGAATGGGGCCCCAAGACTAAGGAAGTATTCTGAGACTATCTGTGAGAAGTTGGCCTGGTATATGCTGTTCACTAATTAAAGTGGACACCTTGCACCAGGGCAAATCGACTCTTATGGTAGATAGGTTTAAGACAACCTTTTAAAGAAAGCTATCCTAGTGGTAGCTGTGGAGAGCAGCCTTCAGGCTAAGTCTCGGAGGAATGTAAAGCAGCTTGTTTTACCATATAATCTCTTGAATCACCAAATGAAAAGACACCACACAGGTATATATATCAAATATATATGTATTTATTTCTAAATAACTCTCTACTAATCTCTTTATGAGATTAGAAGACAAACATATGCACAAATCAACGTTTCACAATAAGTTAAGCACAAAATATGGCTGGGGCCCTAGGGGCGTACTCAGACCATATACTAAGTAAGAGACTTAGGGACAACGACTTGCAGGGAGACAAGGCCTAGGGCCTTCCAGAAGTGCTGGGGCCTCACGAAACCACCCAAGGCAGGTAAGTAAAGGACCCACGGGGGACGCGTGCAGTGTGGATACACAGGCGCGGATCGCCGTTGACTTCAATGGGGCAAGTCGCGGTTGGAAATAAAGAGTTTTAGGATACTTCGGGAGAACCTACAAGCAAGTCACTTACAGGGTAAGTAGTTCTAGGGCCCACACCCACAGGAGCACCGTAGTGCTGGAGTTACCTCACCCAGGGAAGCCGGGTGCATAGGTGTCCTTTGGTGTCGGGTCGCGGCGTCGTTTTCAATGGCGAACAAAGAAGACTTGCTGCTTGCGGGAGCTGAAGAAGTGTCCGGTGGAATCCAAGCCTGGATTCTGAAGAAGGATGACCTGAAAGCAGAGGGGACAGTGTTCAAAGTCACTTGGCAGTGACCCGGGGCAAGGAAGATGGATGCCCACCGTCGTCGGTTGATTCAGGTCGGTTGCGGGTGCCTTGACTCTTCAGCCACGTGGTCCAGGAGGTGTCGACGACGACCAGGAGCTGGATTCGGTGTGTCCCTCGACGTCTGCAGCTGACTGCGGTGTCGGCAACTCGATTGGAGCCAACAAGCCTTGGCAGCAGCAAGTCTCAGGGAGATGAAGAAAAGTCGATGGCGCAGACCAGCAAGATCTGAGGGACTCACCCAGCGAGGGTAAGTCAGGGCAGGCCTGGAGCAACCAGGGGAGCCCTTTGGTTTCTTTAAGAAGTCTTCTGGGGACCCACAAGCCGGTGGGCAAGGGATCGCGAAGACACCTCGGGCGGAATCACTCAACAGGGGCCCACGGTCACTCGGGACGGTGTAGGCCTCTGATCTTCGGAGGGATTCCTGCTGGAGGTAGGGACCACACGTGGTCCAAAGCACAAGTTCGTAGAACGTTGTGAAGGGGTTGCACTCGACAATAGTGCACGGTACCCAAGGGTCGCGGTTCCTCGTTACTCGTGGGGTCCACTTGCCTCAGCTTCGCTGGGAACTCACGATGGCCTGGGAGAGGTCAGGAAATCCACTTCTTGGGCTGCAGGGACTTTGGACTCCGGCGGAGCGGCGTAGTTTGCGACCGTCGTTGTCGTTTTGGTGCCTGCCAAGCAGGGGAGTCACTCCTTGACTCCAAGGGAGATTCTTCTGTCTTCCAAAGGTAGTGGAACGTCGAAGGGCCAGGATTCTTCTGTAGAGCGTCGTCCAGGGGTTATCCTGGCCCTTCGACGTTCCACTACCTTTGGAAGACAGAAGAATCTCCCTTGGAGTCAAGGAGTGACTCCCCTGCTTGGCAGGCACCAAAAACGACAATGACGGTCGCAAACTACGCCGCTCCCGCCGGAGTCCGAAGTCCCTGCAGCCCAAGAAGTGGATTTCCTGACCTCTCCTAGGCCATCGTGAGTCCCCAGCGAAGCTGAGGCAAGTGGACCCCACGAGTAACGAGGAACCGCGACCCCTGGGTACCGTGTACTATTGTCGAGTGCAACCCCTTCACAACGTTCTACGAACTTGTGCTTTGGACCACGTGTGGTCCCAACCTCCAACAGGAATTCCTCTGAAGATCAGAGGCCTACACCGTCCCGAGTGACCGTGGGCCCCTGTTGAGTGATTCCGCCCGAGGTGTCTTTGCGATCCCTTGCCCGCCGGCTTGTGGGTCCCCAGAAGACTTCTTAAAGAAACCAAAGGGCTCCCCTGGTTGCTCCAGGCCTGCCCTGATTTACCCTCGCTGGGTGAGTCCCTCAGACCTTGCTGGTCTGCGCCATCGACTTTTCTTCATCTCCCCAAGACTTGCTGCTGCCAAGGCTTGTTGGCTCCAATCGAGTTGCCGACACCGCAGTCAGCTGCAAACGTCGAGGGACACACCGAATCCAGCTCCTGGTCATCGTCGACACCTCCTGGACCACGTGGCTGAAGAGTCAAGGCACCCGCAACCGACCTGAATCAACCGACGACGGTGGGCATCCATCTTCCTTGCCCCGGGTCACTGCCAAGTGACTTTGAACACTGTCCCCTCTGCTTTCAGGTCATCCTTCTTCAGAATCCAGGCTTGGATTCCACCGGACACTTCTTCAGCTCCTGCAAGCAGCAAGTCTTCTTTGTTCGCCATTGAAAACGATGCCGCGACCCGACACCAAAGGACACCTATGCACCCGGCTTCCCTGGGTGAGGTAACTCCAGCACTACGGTGCTCCTGTGGGTGTGGGCCCTAGAACTACTTACCCTGTAAGTGACTTGCTTGTAGGTTCTCCGAAGTATCCTAAAACTCTTTATTTCCAACCGCGACTTGCCCCATTGAAGTCAACGGCGATCCGCGCCTGTGTATCCACACTGCACGCGTCCCCCGTGGGTCCTTTACTTACCTGCCTTGGGTGGTTTCGTGAGGCCCCAGCACTTCTGAAGGCCCTAGGCCTTGTCTCCCTGCAAGTCGTTGTCCCTAAGTCTCTTACTTAGTATATGGTCTGGTACGCCCCTAGAGCCCTAGCCATATTTTGTGCTTAACTTATTGTGAAACGTTGATTTGTGCATATGTTTGTCTTCTAATCTCATAAAGAGATTAGTAGAGAGTTATTTAGAAATAAATACATATATATTTGATATATATACCTGTGTGGTGTCTTTTCATTTGGTGATTCAAGAGATTATATGGTAAAACAAGCTGCTTTACATTCCTCCGAGACTTAGACTGAAGGCTGCTCTCCACAGCTACCACTAGGATAGCTTTCTTTAAAAGGTTGTCTTAAACCTATCTACCATAAGAGTCGATTTGCCCTGGTGCAAGGTGTCCACTTTAATTAGTGAACAGCATATACCAGGCCAACTTCTCACATTGGTGGGCAGCGTGTGGGATTCCAGCTTGCCATTGTTTTACCAGAAAATCTCTATTTGAATTACTAACTGAAAACCATTATAGGTACTCAAGGTACATATAAAGTCAAGCTTAGTATCAATAAGTTCTACTGAACTTAGAGTTGTGTGCCAAGGGATAGCACACCCTTTCCACAGCTCAAGCTAGGATCAGTAGGCCACAAACTAGTGTAGGTAGTACAACACTGCACAACACTAGAATGTCCTTAAGGGGTGGACCCAGTGGATCCACTCAGCCTCAGTATAAGGACATGGCTTTCTCTGACTTGAGAGCCATGTGTGTTGACAGACACCTGAGACTAGGACAGAGTCCCTCAACACTACACCTGATAGATCTGCTGACAGCAGATGACCTTAGATTGGCTCTAGGAGCTAAAGGGTTTGAATCAGTGGGTGGGTCAGTCATAGTATCTGGGTCAGATGATGAAAATCAGAATGACCAAGACTCTGTGATTGAAGGGCCAGGCTTCAAGGGGCCTGAAAAGGACAGAGGAATTCTCCCTAAGAGAACTGACAGAGAGGAGGAGAGGCACAGATCCCCTTCCAGGGAATCTGACCACTCTTATCACTCTGGCAGAGAATTTGTCCAGCAGAGGAGCTCATACTTTTCCTTAAGAGAGACCTCCTCTGAGAGAAGGTGCAAACTGCTCCAGTATGAGGAAGCCAAAGTGGCCCTCAGAACCAAGCAGTTGGCACTGGATAGGGAAGCCCTGGAGATCCAGAGAGCTTCTAGAAAAGAGGGGTTAGAACCCCTGGTGGCAGCAACAGTGTCCCTAGAGGCAGAGAATATGTCCCTGACCATAGGAACCTGAGCAAGGTTGTTCCTCCCTACCAGAGTGGGGATGATATCCACAAGTGGATAACTGCTATGGAGAGGGCCTGTAGAGTACAGCAGGTCCCCCAAAAGGAGTGGGCAGCAATCTTGTGGCTCTCCTTTTCAGATAAAGGTAGAGACAAGCTCCTCACTGTTAGAGAAGAGGATGCTGATAATTATGAAGTCCTGAAGAGTGCACTGATAGATGGGTTTGGCTTAACCACTGAGCAGTACAGGTTGAAGTTCAGAGATACCCAGAAGGCACAGACTCAGGACTGGACTGACTTTGTAGATTGTGCATCCAAGGCTCTGGAGGGTTGGCTGGTTGGCAGTAGGGTTACTGATTTCAAAGGATTTTATAATCTAATGATGAGAGAACAGATCCTTAATAATTGTCAAAACCAGCTTTTACACCAGTACCTGGTGGACTCTGATCTGACCTCTCCCCAAGAATTGGGAAAGAAGGCAGACAAATGGGTCAGAACCAGGGTAAGGCCTAAGAATCAGGGTGGTGACCACAAGAAAGATTCTACCAAGTCCCAAGAGAAAGGTGGGGATAAATCCAAGGATAAGTCCACTACAGGGCCCCAAAATTCCTCTTCTGGGGGTGGGTCCCAAACTCCTTCCTCTCCTGAAAAGAAACCCTATTGCCATGTCTGTAAAAAGCCTGGGCACTGGAAATCTGATCCCAGTTGTCCCAGGAATGGCAATAAAGAAAATGTTCCTCCAACAACTACTACCACCCCTCCTGGTACTACCAGTAGTAATCCTCCAGTTGGGAGTAGTGCACCCAAAAGTTAGGTGCTTTTGCAAGAGGAACAGAGGTGGGCCCTAGTTTAGACAGGACCCCCTCAACAGACTCCTCAGATTCTGATGGTGGTATAGGATTTGCCACCTTTACCGTGGGTCCCCCAGCATTGGGCAGGTACAGACTGGAGCCAATAATTAATGGTCAGAAAGCTGTGGCATTTAGGGACACAGGGGCTAGTGTCACCATGGTGGCAGGGAAACTAGTCCCCCCTCACCAGCTTTTACCGGAGTTTAAATACCAGGTGACCAACATTGATGGTGTCAGAACAGATCACCCCATGGCCATAGTCAATCTCAGCTGGGAGGGGGTCACAGGCCCAAAAGAGTGGCAGTGTCCCCAACCTTACCTGTAGATTGCCTGATGGGCAATGATCTGGAAATTTCAGCCTGGGCTGAAATTGAACACCAAACCCATCTGAAGATGTTGGGTGTCCCTGTAAAGGTTAGTGGGGCTGTGATGGCCACAGCCCCAGCCCAAGATTTTGGAGAGATGGAGCCTGGAAGAATGGCCCACTCTCCCCCAGAAGAGAGCACAAGGGTTGAAGAAAAGTCTTCTTCCCTCCAGACAGTAGGTAAGGGTCAGCCTCCTCAGGGAACTGACCCTACCCCTAGTGAAGGAACTGCCACAGAGGTAGTCAGGCCTGGCCTGGCCACCCCCCTGATGGCAGAGGACCCTTACAAGGTGGTACCCAGTCTGGAGCAGGTAACCTGCCCCTCTCTACCCTGCCTCAGTCACACCCAGGGCTGCAGAGGTCAGGGAGGTCAGTGGACCCCCCAGGGCCCCCTGTCCAGAGGAACCCCCCCATCAGCAGATTAGGGGCACCCAGGCTAGTAACCCTAGCCAGGTAGAAATTCCTCAACCCACTGAGGGATCCCCCATACCTTTATGTAGGGACCTCCCCCAGAAGGACTCTGTTAGGCAAGGGCAAACCTGGGACCAAAAGGTTCCAAACATGCCATGTCCCTCCAGTGTTCCACCCAAAGGGACCCAACCCCCGGCTGTAGGCAGTCAAAGGTTGACCCTTAGAGCAGAGTACCACTCAGTCATGGAAAGACAGGCATACATGGTGACCAGTGATCTGAGAAAGCTGAGGCCAACATTCCTAGGGCCACACTTCCCTACTCAGACACCTCACCAGCCTGGTACTTTACCACAGCACACCACAGGTAGTGATTCCCCATGGTGGAGACCCTCTCATACCCTTAGGGTGAGGGATTGCTTAGTGGACCATAAGACAGGGGGCAACCATGCTAGTGCAGGTGCTTCCTTATATGGCCACTTAGTCAATAAAGGCTCAACTGGCCAAGGTTAGCCTTATCTCCTTTCGTTTGGGGGGGGGGGTTATGTAGGAAGGTGGAATCTGACTATATGGTTGCCCCCACTTTTTGTATGGTGTTTTGCTGGTTTATGACTTAGTTGGACTGGGACCCTGCTATTCAGGGCCCCAGTCTATCTGCTCTCTCTAAATGACATGGAGTGCACTCTAGGTGCACTAGTGATTGGATACTGTGGTGCCTTATGAGTCCCTAGTATATGGTACCTTAGGTGCCAAGGGCATAGGTACTTCACAGGCCTACCAGGGGCTGCAGCATGTATTATGCCACCCCTGGGAAGCAGACTAAATCTGACACCACAGGCCTGCTACTGCAGCCTGGGTGAGGTGGTGCTAGCACTCCTCACTGAGATATAGGTTTCCTATATCTCTCCTGCACACACATATAAACCTATCAGTCACCCCTATGGCAGGCCCTATCAATCCTGAGGGCAGGGTGCTTGGCTTCTATGTGAGGGGGTGCCTCTGCCTGAGCAGGGCCCCTCTGCAGCTCTCAGAGTCTATTCTCTGGTGCTGTTTGTGGATGCGGTTAAACCATATACTATTAAGTGCATTATATCCTCGCTGTAAATGCTAACTTTGGAATGGCTGCATCAAAACATGTCATGTTTGGTGTCAAACATCTTGGAATACTACCCCCCGCCATTCTTGGCGGCGGGGTAGCATTCCACCCTTCTAGAGGGAGAAGACATGTACCTGCTGTGGAAACGCGGTAGAATCCTAAAGAGCCCTGGCATCACAAAATGGATGCCACCAGTCACAGACACTGGGCTGCCCTCCTGCTGATGACCGAAACTCGCAGTGGAGGAAGCCCAACAATAGGCATCCTGTCACAGGGAGGTGTAACCACCTCCCAGACAGGGTTTAGTGTATTGGGGCTGGGTGGGTGCACTCTTAGAGTGCTTTGAAGTCCTGCACTGGGGGAGCAGAAGGCTCCTCTGTGCATATGCCAGTTCAAACCAGCTCAGGGGCTACCTGCCCCTGCTCTGGCGCGAAACTGGACAAAGGGAAGTGGGTGTAGCCACCCCTCCCTTGACCCTCCCATAGGTGGGGTCATAGAGCTAGTCCAACCCCTCTTTTTAGTATAAGAGGGGGAACCTTGCCATTGCAAAGCAGATAACCCCTGGACGTCGCTCTACAGAAGAATCCTGGCCCTTCGACGTTCCACTACCTTTGGAAGACAGAAGAATCTCCCTTGGAGTCAAGGAGTGACTCCCCTGCTTGGCAGGCACCAAAAACGACAACGACGGTAGCAAACTACGCCGCTCCCGCCGGAGTCCGAACTCCCTGCAGCCCAAGAAGTGGATTTCCTGACTTCTCCAAGGCCATCGTGAGTCCTCAGCGAAGCTGAAGCAAGTGGACCCCACGAGTGACGAGGAACCGCGACCCCTGGGTACCTTGCACTATTGTCGAGTGCAACCCCTTCACAACGTTCCACGAACTTGTGCTTTGGACCACGTGTGGTCCCGACCTCTAGCAGGAATCCTTCCAAAGATCAGAGGCC
This sequence comes from Calotriton arnoldi, assembly GCA_963921515.1. NCBI lineage: Eukaryota > Metazoa > Chordata > Amphibia > Caudata > Salamandridae > Calotriton > Calotriton arnoldi. The sequence continues at coordinate 1,037,774 of CAWUFW010007033.1, read as the reverse complement.
TACACCATCCCGAGTGACCGTGGGCCCCTGTTGAGTGATTCTGCCCGAGGTGTCTTTGCGGTCCCTTGCCAGCCAGCTCGTGGGTCCCCAGAAGACTTCTTAAAGAAACCAAAGGGCTCCACTGGTTGCTCCAGGCCTGCCCTGATTTACCCTCGCTGGGTGAGTCCCTCAGACCTTGCTGGTCTGTGCCATCGACTTTTCTTCATCTCCCCGAGACTTGCTGTTGCCAAGGCTTGTTGGCTCCAATCGAGTTGCCGACACCGCAGTAAGCTGCAGACTTCGTGGAACACACAGAATCCAGCTCCTGGTCGTCATTGACGCCTCCTGGACCTCGTGGCTGAAGAGTCAAGGCACCCACAACCGACCTGAATCAACCGACGACGGTGGGCATCCATCTTCCTTGCCCCGAGTCACTGCCAAGTGACTTTGAACACTGTCCCCTCTGCTTTCAGGTCATCCTTCTTCAGAATCCAGGCTTGGATTCCACCGGACACTTCTTCAGCTCCCGCAAGCAGCAAGTCTTCTTTGTTCGCCATTGAAAACGACGCCGCGACCCGACACCAAAGGACACCTATGCACCCGGCTTCCCTGGGTGAGGTAACTCCAGCACTACGGTGCTCCTGTGGGTGTGGGCCCTAGAACTACTTACCCTGTAAGTGACTTGCTTGTAGGTTCTCCCGAAGTCTCCTAGAACTCTTAATTTCCAACCGCGACTTGCCCCATTGAAGTTAACGGCGATCCGCGCCTGTGTATCCACACTGCACGCGTCCCCGTGGGTCCTTTACTTACCTACCTTGGGTGGTTTCGTGAGGCCCCAGCACTTCTGAAGGCCCTAGGCCTTGTCTCCCTGCAAGTCGTTGTTGCTAAGTCCCTTTTTTAGTATATGGTCTGGTACGCCCCTAGGGCCCCAGCCATATTTTGTGCTTAACTTATTGTGAAACGTTGATTTGTGCATATGTTTGTCTTCTAATCTCATAAAGAGATTAGTAGAGAGTTATTTAGAAATAAATACATATATATTTGATATATATACCTGTGTGGTGTCTTTTCATTTGGTGATTCAAGAGATTATATGGTAAAACAAGCTGCTTTACATTCCTTCAAGACTTAGCCTGAAGGCTGCTCTCCACAGCTACCACTAGGATAGCTTTCTTTAAAAGGTTGTCTTAAACCTATCTACCATAAGAGTCGATTTGCCCTGGTGCAAGGTGTCCACTTTAATTAGTGAACAGCATATACCAGGCCAACTTCTCACACTATCCTCTCTGTTGATAGATTATTTTTATGCCTTGTCTAAAGACCTTTTGTTTTGCCCACCAATAGATATTTGCTGCCCTACAACCATTGCCAGAGGGGCCCGGACATCAGATCCAGCCTGGGAGTCAGCACCAGTCCAGTTTGGAGCCAAGGTGAAGGGAACCAGCACAGGCGTTGCTGGCAACTAGGACCTCAGTGAAGGCCGAAAGCACTGGGACGTAAAGTGTGTACCCCTGCCACTGTCTTGGGCGAAAGACGGGGTCACAAATCAGGATGAAGAAATCTTTCTGTGGATCCAGTTTTTGATGCCGCCCAGCTGAGAGAGTCACAGACCGATAAGGACGGCAAGGAGGCTTTTACTTGAGGTGACCCCCTTTGAAACAAGGGTTGCTTCACATATCCCAGCATCAGGCCTTTTGAGTCCTGGTCCCCAAGTGAATGCAAGTCTGCACCTTTGTTTGTTGATCAAGGGATGCTTGAGCATATTGGCTACAATCAGTGGCCCCAACAAAAGAGCAGTGCGCCAGCGGAACAATACAGGAGTTAGGGAAGGACTTGAGTTTAGGGTACAGGTGCTGTGCCCTTGGTGCCTGTTAGATTAAAGTGAAGAAAACTGATGCACTGCCTGAGACACTGGACAGGATCGTTGAGGGTATTTGCCCTGGGGGGGAGGGAGTGATTGCCCTATTCTGAAAGAAAGACTTTTTCTTCTCAAACTGGGCCGTGATTCTTGAGTTGCGAGTTGTGCAGCTCCACCGTGGGAACAACAAGAGCCTGCCTGTGAGGCTCAAACGGACACAGGAAGAAGACTCCCCTCTGGCTGGTTGTACAGTGGCTACAATTTCCCAAGGACTCTTTTTTTTTGTTGTTAGTAATGTACCCCTTTGGTCGTCCCATTTTTGAAGAGGAGCAGCCCTTTGCGGCTCCTTGTCCTAATTCCTATGGCCCTGTGTGGTCCTCCTAGTCCCCCGGAGCCAGGATTGTTTTTGTAATAATATGTCTGACTGCTTTGATATTGGTACTGGGGGTAGTGTTTATTCTGCACGAGAAAAGTTCATCTGAGCAGTTGATAAATGTTACTTTACTCTTTCCTTGAGTATATTAATTGATACTCTAGCCCTCATAAAAGAAATACTGGAAAAGTCTATTGAAAATGTTTTTATTAGGTATGTGCTGTTGGCTATTCTGAAATTGAAATAGATAGTCACTGAAATACATCAGAGCCCTGAAACTTAGAATTAGACTAGATGGTTTTGGACTCTTGTTTCTGCTTGGGGCTGGAAGCTACTGACTATCCTGTATGTAATGATTGATACTTTTTACATGCTGTGTATGTATCCAATGTGGTCCAATGCTTTGCTCCATTTGCATCTCTGCTTGTATACCTGCCAAAGGGAACGTTGCTGAAACAAAGGCCCAACAAATGTTGAATAAAGAGGTGGCCGAAATAATGTTAATAGATGTACGGGATGAATATCTAGATTACCCCAGATAAACGAATGTCTTCAGCCAATGCTGAAAGGGTCGTCTGTTGTAATTTGGCAGCACTTAAGTTAAGCATTAGCTGAAGACAGCCTGTATTCAGAGGCTAAATTGTCCGCTTTGTGGAATCCATTTTGTATTTCTGGCAGCCATTTTGGTTGCCATGTGCTGCCATGTGCTCACATGTGCTCTGTCCTACCTTCCTGTTAACTGCTCTTGAAATCTGCCTAGAGACAAGTTATATTTAGTTCTTTTTGCTTTGCACATGCTCAGTTGAGCTTGCAGCTGTTCCGAGTTTATAAATGTCAGGATGTGTCTACTAGAAGTAGAAACTGTTAGCTCCACCCACTTGTCGACTGTGCATTTTCTGTATGACCTTATATGTATCTAAAACCAGCATTTGTGTTTGTACCGCCTTCATTTGAGCCCCTGTGTGGGTATAAAAGGACCATGGTCCTTCCATTCAGTGTGCTACTTCATGCATTACCGAAGGGTGGTGTGTAAATGTAGCTCCACCTCATGAGGTTTAATAAACTCTGTCTTTCTTATTCCAGTTTCTATGCCAACTTCTTCCTAAGTGTCTGAGGACTCTGTGCAGAGAAGGGTGAACCCCTAAGCACTGGTAGGCCTTGCTGAGGCTCACTACTACAATACGAGTGCTCAGCACTTGAGGGTGGCACTCGAGAAACCGCAATCTGTTATTTAGGGCAATGCCAGCACTTCAACCTCTGAGTTTAGCCTGACACGTTTCGGATGGTTCCTTACTCATAGGCTCACTCCATAATTTGCATAGCAGCTGACACTTTATTTAAAATTCTCCAATGAGCTTCTTGCTGGCTTGCCCCAACACCTGCTGGGACTTGTAGTGTCACGCCGCCGCCTCTTGCCCAAATGGGATGAGGTAAGTAAATGTTCCTTCAGCGTTGAATGCGCCGTGATGTGCCGTTTTCAGCCCATCTTAAATTCAGTCTCCCCACAAACAGCGACGACATGCATTCCGCGCCGTGGCCCCCTTTGGCAATCCTGGGGTGGTGCTACCCTCCTACGCCTTGAGCAGGCGCGGCAATATTTCCAATACGAGTGCTCAGCACTTGAGGGTGCACTCGAGAAACCGCAATCTGTTGACGTTTACTTGCTGTGGCATTTCGAAATGTATCGTACTTACGGGCAAATGTGAATATTTGCCCGTTATCGTAGTCTTGTTTATCCCTTCTGAACTTGTACGTTTTGCGTTGTTTGATTTTGTCTTCCTCCTTTTGGAGCCTGAGCATCATTTCTTCATTAAATTTGGATTTCTGTGATTTATATATATATATATTACATGTGGTATGAGAAGGGGAGACAGTGCTACTGGGTTGCACACGAGGAGAAACGAATGAAGAACTAACATCTCATCTGAAATGAAAACCATGAGGGAATGATTAAAAAGGGACACTGATCACTATGTATAGTGTATTATAAACATTATAGATGCAACCCACACACACTTAAACATATGTATGCGCGTGCACACACATAGATGTAGGACTGCAATCAAGCAAGCGCACCCCTGACCCAACAGCAAATGAGACATATTTTTAATAACTGAGCAGTCCTTTTTGGCTCTGCCTCCCTCACAGGGCCACAGGACAAGCCTCCACACTGAATTCCTGCTGCTCGCTACATGGCAGGCTTTGCACATACAGCATCAGTGTGATTGACAGCAAAGGGCCTGAAGTAATGGCCAATCACCATGCAACTAGAGCTATATGGTGCTTGGTTGTGCTCCAGTAACTGTGAGCACAGGCTCTGCCACTGACTGAAGTATCGATGTGCACCACTCTGAAGGAGAGCTACTGGGTGCAAATTCATGCATCTCTCTATATCTATGTACAAATCGGTCCATATCCATCCATATTTGTGCATCAATATCTATCTAAAAATATCAGTCCTCCTGTCCTATAAACCTATCCTCCTAACCTATCATTCTATAGGTAACATTTCCTCACTTACTCCATCCCTATCTACACACTTCTATCGTCACATATTTATCAATAGCTATCTGTCCCTCTCTCTACCCCTGATGCACTCTGTGTATTTCTGTCCCTCTCTCTGGACCTTGGTCCCCTTTGTCCCTGTCTTACCCTGTCTCTCTCATATTCACTCTTTGCCCCGTTCCTCTCTGTTTCTCTCTCTTTGTCTCTGTCCCTATCTATTTTCTCCTCTCTGTCCCTCTCCTCCCGTATCTGACTTCTTAGTGTCTATCCCTGTCACTCGGGTCCTCTCTCTGCCCCAGTCCTGTCTATCCTCATCTCTCTCTCTCAGTCTCTGGCTGTTCTTCCTCCCCTGTCCCTCTCTGTCTCTCCAGCCCTGACACCATCCTTTGTGTGTCTCTGTTCCTTTCTTGGTTTCTGTCCTTGTCCATCTCCATCCCTCTCTCTGTCCCTTTGTGTCTCATTTTCTCTATCTATGTCCCCTCAACCTCTTTCCCCCTGCCCCTTTGTCTCTCTTAATCTAAGTACTTAATTTTTGTTTTGTTTTTTGCAGATTTATATAGCTTGAACTTGACCCGAAGGTATTGGAGCGCTTTACATGAGCACCAGTAACATTACACAAGGACACATTTATGTTTTTTCAGTCACTAGGGACATTAATTGATTTGCCCAGAATCACAGGATGTTGAGCCGCAGCCGAGACTCGAACCCGGTTCCCCAAAGTCGGCAGCTCTGGCCCTTTCGCCACATCCTCGTCTGTTCCATCATCTTCTGGGTCTGGGACAGCTGTGCGTTCTTGGCGCTGCATCTGTGGGCACAGTAGTTATGGCGCTTACAACAAGCGGTGGAGAGAACCAAAATAATATTGGTTTAAGATATAAATGTATAGGCTTGCTGGGTTCTTCGCCTCCATCCCAGCCAGTGCTTTAAATGGTCGTATAGAAGTGCAGGTACTGATTCTTTAGAGTGCCTTTTTACTCCTGAGAAGTGCAGGTACTCTCCCATCAAATGTATTGCAGGCAGCAGTGCTGAGAAGTGCAGGTACGCTGACTTTCAAATTTAAGAAGTGCAGGTACTCACTACTCGAGAGTACCTGCCCATTTAGAGCACTGATCCCAGCCAGAAAATCAAACCACCATGCATGCACTTACTACGGCGCGCTATTAGGCACCTTGCCTGCATTTTAATATATTGCCACTAGATGGCAACAAAGCTAAATAAATGTACGATAGTATAGCCTAGGGTTGTTGTTTGTTAAACGACACTTTTTAAAATCTATTCGACTTAACTTACAGTAGGAAACAAAACGCATACATCCACCCAGGACTACTTCATAGAACTCTGAGAAGCTATGCACCGACTCTAACCCTGTGCACACCACAGATCTGGAGGTCAGTATTCAAGAACTGGCAGCTCAGTGTGGAAAAGCCCAGGTGAATTTTTGATCAGAACACTGCTATGGAGGGGTAGCAGTGTTGCAAGCCAGCTAGGTTCACGCTTTAGAAAAACAAAAACATACATACACACATCCCCTTTCCTCTCACCCTAGGTTTCACGATTTTAGGGAATTGAGGTGAAGTGAACCCCAGGCAGAAAGATAGGGCTCAATCTTATTAGTTATTTATGGAAAAACAGTGGCGTAGCAAATGGGGGTGGGGGGACGGTCCATCCCAGACGACAAAAGTTTTGCGGCCAGCGCCCTCCCCCCACTCTTACCTGCCGTCATGGGGCGGCAAGTGCCAGCCCCCCCTCCCCCGCTCTTCAATGCACCCATCGTGGGGCGGCAATGGCAGAGAGGTGGCGGCAAACGCAGGGACCACCACGGGCGGCAAATGGTCTAGCTACGCCACTGTGGGAAAAGGTCCTTTCCAGCAACGAGGGATGTTGGAGATATGTGCCAGCACCAAAGCGTGCCAGGATGCAGCTGGGTGTGCCATTCAGCCCAACCACATGAAAGTTCACTCATAAATCTCCAAGACCTTGCACCACTTCTGCATTCTTTTTTTTTGGATGCAGCGCAATTGGCATGCGCATATTTACAAGGCCTCGTAAAGCCAGCCTGCGTGACTTTTCATGGCCTTGTCAATATGGGCCCCCTTCACGCATTACTCTGCTTGAAAGGGGCGTTCCATGGGTGTTTCTGTGGGTGTTCCCACGCAATATCAATGGAACGTGACAAAATCCCAGATTTACAATGTTTTGTAAGCTGGGAATGCGTCAGAATCCTACGCCTCCCCTTGGAAGGCATAGGAGTGACGCAACGAGGAGAAATACTTGTATTTCTCCTCGTTTGTTCCTCTTTCTATGCGTGCCATAGAAAGAGGAAAATGCCATCAATGATTGTTTTTGTACAGGAAAGTGTCCCTTCCTACACAAAAACATCATCCCGCGACACAGGCACCCTTGCAACATGACGCAAGGGTGTCTGCGTTGGCGAAGAGCTGATGTTTGTACGCCAGCGCAGGGGAGAAGGACAGGATTGTGCCGTATCTTGTAGATACGGCACATTCCTGCCCTTTTATTTTGATGCACAGCAGCGCAGCAGGAAGGCCTTTGTCCCTTTTTACAAGATGATTCTGGTGTCAGGGATGCCCCTTAAATCCTAGATTTAGGGGCATTAGTGGCGTGGGTGCAAGTAGACAATGGGCTAATATCCCCGGTGGACTAATCCACCCCTGAGGTGACCACATACGGGGAGTGTGTGCCACCCTTGCTACCCATAACCCTCTAATCAGTCACGTACATATGGCAGAAACCTTTCTTGGCTGTACAGACCAGACAGCTCACCCTAGGGGTGTGGCTAGCCTTCTGAGGGTGTACACTGCCTGCGTATCTAATTTTCCTGCCAGCCTGGGTACAAATGTGCCTGCAGGCAGGGGGAGGGCTGTTTCCTCCTTTGCTAGGCAGTCTGCTTGCATATCAGAGGTAGTGCATGCTTAGAAGCTTACCACCTTGATGTACTACTTCACTAGCCATCCTGACATGGAGGGAGGTGTGGCCTCCTTCCCAGGTAGGTCTTTGTTTCTGACTCCTGGGAGTGTTCACACCTTCTGACAACCTCGGGGTGCCCGGGTGCCAGCCCATGTTATTCTGTTCCCCCTGAACACGTATAGTAGTCCTTTATGGAAAGAGGCTACTATAGGGACATATAAGCTTGCACTTATATGTCCACACCTCTAATATAATGCACACTGCCTCCTGGGCTCAGGAGGCCTACTTTCGGGGTGACTGATATATATATATATATACATACATGTGTGTATATATATATATATATTCACTGAAAAAACCGTAGGTTTCAGGCACGTTATAGTTACAAATTAGCATTTTAAAAACCTTTGAAATTCACTGAAAAAACCATAGGTTTCAGACACGTTATAGTTAGAAATTAGCATTTAAAAAACCTTTGAAATTCACTGAAAAAACCATAGGTTTTAGGGACAGTTATAGTTAGTTGGACATTGCACTCGTACAAAACCCGTGAAATTCCCCCGTTATAGTTAGTTCAGCTAACTATAACTCGCGCCCCGCAATGCACTGCTGATGACGTCACATATTACATCACTCATGACATGGTCAGTGACATCACTGATGACATCACTGATGACATCTCAAATGACATCACTGATGACATCATCCAGTGACTGTGTGTTTCTGTAAAGTTTAAATATGTTTAATATATATAGGGAAAGGCGTATTGAAGAATGAGTGGGTGTATAAGTGTCTGAATGGATGATTTAGTACGTGCGTGACTGACTCTACAAGTGAGTGATTAAACGTATCTTACTGAATGCATGGGTTAGTGACTAAACTGTGTGAATGTCTGTATCCGTCTGTTGGTGTGTAAGTGGATGCATGGATTTGCGAATAGCTACATGAGTGTCTATATGGGTTATTGATTGGTTCTATGAGTATCTGTATGGGTGCCTGAGTGTTTGTGTGGATGGGGTGTGTGCGACTGTGCATAGATGTGTGAGTGGGTGATTCACTGGGTGGATGGTTTCAAGAGTGCATCTGTGATAGACTGTATGGGTGGGTAAGTGTGTGTAAGAGTGTGTTAGTGAGTGAATGTATGTCCCAGTGGTACATGTGTGAGTAACTACATATGTGAAAGGCAGTATATATGTGTATTGGAGTATATAAATAGCTATAAGCGAGAGTGAGTGATTGTGATAGTGGCTGTATGGATGAGTGTGTGCTTGTATCAGTGATTGTATAAGAGCGTAACAATGTGCTAGTATTTGTATGATTAAGTGAGCTGCTGTGTGTATAACTGTATAGGTGAGTAAATGGCAGTGTGTTTAATTATTTGCATGACTGACTAGGTGTGTGAGTACCTCTATGGATGAGTGGCGGTGTTTGAGTGTCTATATAGGAGTAAGAGTGCATATGATAGTCCTGTACTGAGTGACCATAAGTATGAGTGACTGTACGGGTGAGTGAGTGGATGTGTGTGTGTAGACCTAAGAATCAGTGAGTGGGTATGTAGTTATTGGTGTTGGAGTGTCTATGGTTTTGCGAATGGCACTCTGTAATTTAGATTGGGTGTATCAAAGGTTATATTAGGGTGTGAGGAGCTGCATCAGATTATCACGTGGATGATGTCATCAGTGATGTCATTTGAGATGTCATCAGTGATGTCATCAGTGATGTCACTGACCATGTCATGAGTGATGTAATATGTGACGTCATCAGCAGTGCATTGCGGGGGCGCGAGTTATAGTTAGCTGAACTAACTATAACGGGGGAATTTCACGGGTTTTGTACGAGTGCAATGTCCAACTAACTATAACTGTCCCTAAATCCTATGGTTTTTTCAGTGAATTTCAAAGGTTTTTTAAATGCTAATTTCTAACTATAACGTGTCTGAAACCTATGGTTTTTTCAGTGAATTTCAAAGGTTTTTAAAATGCTAATTTGTAACTATAACGTGCCTGAAACCTACGGTTTTTTCAGTGAATTTCAAAGGTTTTTTAAATGACAATTTTTAAATGTATTAATTTTCATATTAATTTTTTTCATACTGATTTACTACATTTTTAGAAACAATTTCTTTTACATATTTTATTTTTTAAATTACATTGTAATTACATTATACATTACATTACAAAAAATACTTTCTCAGAATGAATTACTTTAGTTTAAATACTTTGCACATAGGCAATAGACTTTTAAGTACAGTAGTTACAGTTGTTGCAATGGGCAACACATTTTCAAACACAATGCAACATTCAGCTCAATGTGAATTTCTAGTTAAATGCAATTAGTTACTTTATGGATTACTTTTCTAACCACAGGACTGGATCCTAGATTCAGTCCTGGTACAACTCCTGTAAACAGTTGAGTAAAAGCGTTTTGGTTACAGTCGTGATTTTTAAGGAATATTATTGTATTTTAAAAGTTGACACTTAGAAACTTTTTCTCATAGAATCACCAATGTTATCCTATGGAAGGAAATTCACTTAGCAGGTAAAAACTGTTATCGTTACTTTTTCTTACTCAGTGTTGGATCCTGGATCCAGCACTGGTGCATCTCCTGTAAACAGTTGAAAGAATGCGTTTAAGTCATACAGGCGATTTTTAAGGAATATTTGTAGTTTGTGAAAATCGACACTTTGAAACTTTTCTGCTGAAAACCAGACAATGGATTCCTATGGAAGAAAATATAAGTTACTGGTAAGTACGGTTAAAATTACTTTTCAGGACCAGTACTGGGCTGAAAGATACAGCACTGAGGTCTCTCCTTATAACAGGTGAGTAAATCGGAATTCGTATTTCGGCTGATTTTAGAGGAATATTTGTATGTTTCAAAAATCAACACTTAGAAACTTTTTCAGCAAAAAGCAGGCAATGATATCCTATGCAAGGAAATTCAAGTTACTGGTAAGTACGGTTAAAATTACTTTTGAGGATCAGTACTGGGCTGAAAGATGCAGCACTGAGGTCTCTCCTGATAACAGATGAGTAAATCGGAATTCGTATTTCGGCTGATTTTAGATGAATATTTTAAAGTTCCAAAACTCCACACTTAGAAGAATTTCCAAGTGAAACCAGTCAATGTTAGCCTATGGAAGGAAATTCAAGTTACCGGTAAGTACGGTTAAAATTACTTTTCAGGACCAGTACTGGGCTGAAAGATACAGCACTGAGGTCTCTCCTGATAACAGGTGAGTAAATCGGAATTCGTATTTCGGCTGATTTTAGATGAATATTTTAAAGTTCCAAAACTCCACACTTAGAAGAATTTCCAAGTGAAACCAGTCAATGTTAGCCTACGAAGGAAATTCAAGTTACCGGTAAGTACGGTTAAAATTACTTTTGAGGATCAGTACTGGGCTGAAAGATGCAGCACTGAGGTCTCTCCTGATAACAGGTGAGTAAATCGGAATTCGTATTTCGGCTGATTTTAGAGGAATATTTTAAAGTTCCAAAACTCCACACTTAGAAGAATTTCCAAGTGAAACCAGTCAATGTTAGCCTATGAAGGAAATTCAAGTTACCGGTAAGTACGGTTAAAATTACTTTTGAGGATCAGTACTGGGCTGAAAGATGCAGCACTGAGGTCTCTCCTGATAACAGGTGAGTAAATCGGAATTCGTATTTCGGCTGATTTTAGAGGAATATTTTAAAGTTCCAAAACTCCACACTTAGAAGAATTTCCAAGTGAAACCAGTCAATGTTAGCCTATGGAAGGAAATTCAAGTTACTGGTAAGTACGGTTAAAATTACTTTTCAGGACCAGTACTGGGCTGAAAGATGCAGCACTGAGGTCTCTCCTGATAACAGGTGAGTAAATCAGAATTCGGATTTCGGCTGATTTTAGAGGAATATTTGTATGTTTCAAAAATCAACACTTAGAAACTTTTTCAGCAAAAAGCAGGCAATGATATCCTATGGAAGGAAATTCAAGTTACTGGTAAGTACGGTTAAAATTACTTTTGAGGATCAGTACTGGGCTGAAAGATGCAGCACTGAGGTCTCTCCTGATAACAGGTGAGTAAATCGGAATTCGTATTTCGGCTGATTTTAGAGGAATATTTTAAAGTTCCAAAACTCCACACTTAGAAGAATTTCCAAGTGAAACCAGTCAATGTTAGCCTATGGAAGGAAATTCAAGTTACTGGTAAGTACGGTTAAAATTACTTTTCAGGATTAGTACTGGGCTGAAAGATGCAGCACTGAGGTCTCTCCTGATAACAGGTGAGTAAATCAGAATTCGTATTTCGGCTGATTTTAGAGGAATATTTGCACAATGGTGAAGGGAGGGGCGGGGCCTGAGGTGACATCTGTGCAAACGCGCCCCGTGGCGCGTTTTAAGTTGGGGGATTAAGTCCCCTTGAATCATGAGGGTCCCTACGGGCCAACTAGCCCACCAGGAACCTCCAGTATGCGCCAGGGGCTGCGTTGCAGAGACATGTACAGAGGCCACACCCCTTTTACACCTCTCTGCAACGCAGCTCTGTGGCGCTTTCTGGACGTACCTGTTGGGCTAGTTGGCCCCAGGGACCCTCAGGATTGAAGAGGATTTAATTCCCCATCTTAAAACGCGCCACGGGGCCTGTTTGCACACATGTCACCTGAAGCCCCGCCCCTCCCTTCACCACTGTGCAAACGCGCCCGTGGCGCGTTTTAAGTCGGGGGATTAACTCCCCTTGAATCCTGAGGGTCCCTGGGGTGCAACTAGCCCACCATATACCTCCAAAAGCGCCATAGAGCTGCGTTGCAGAGAGGTGTAAAAGGGGCGTGGCCTCTGTACACCTCTCTGCAAGGCAGCCCCTGGCGCATACTGGAGGTTCCTGGTGGGCTAGTTGGCCCCAGGGACCCCAGTATTCAAGGGGAATTCGTCCCCCTCTGCAAACGCGCCAGGGGCGCGTTTGCAGAGTGGTGAAGGAAGGGGCGGGGTCTACGGGCCCGATCGTTTTTTTATCTGTTTGGTTTTTTTTCCCCCCTGAAGGGGGGCTGTGTGGCCCCCCTTCCTTTTTCCTATTTTTAGGCCCTGGGGACCCCATCCCCCAGGGCCTTACCCCTTTTTTAATTTTTGTTACTTTGGGGAGGGGGCTGCGTGGCCCCCTCCGTGGCCTCTTATGGCCCCGGGGACCCCATCCCCCGGGGCCTGGCCTCTCGTTGGGGACTGTGGGGGTCCCCAAACCCCCACAGTCCCGCCGGCTCCCCGTGTCCTACGGAGCCGGCATTGCTTTACACATGGGGAGCAGCTAACATGCTGCTCCCCATGTGTAAAGCTATCGGCTTTGGATATTGGAAGAGAGAGCAGGTTTCCTGCTCTCTCTTCCAATATCCAAAGCAAGTTTGCAATGACAGGACGGGAGCCGCGAGGCTCCGTCCTGTCATTGCAAACAGCAGTGTCCCGGGGTAGGCACCCCGGGACACTGCAGGAGCCGGCCCTGGGGGTGGCGGTCCCCAGGGCCACCACAGGCTCCAGGAGGGGGCCGCGCGGCCATCTCCCTACATTTTGAAAGCCCCGGGGAGGTGGTGGTCCCCGGGGCTCTGGGAGTCCAAAACGGACCCCCATTTAAATTTTTCTTAGTGCCCCGGGAGGTGGTGGTCTCCGGGCGTGTGGGGGCTGGAGCCCCCCACACAGGTTTTTTAAATAAAAAAGAAGCCCCGGGGAGGTGGTGGTCCCCGGGGCTGCGGGAGGGCTCAGAGCCCTCCCGCACCATTATACATAAAGCCCCGGGGTGGTGGTCCCCGGGGCTTGGAGGCCCTTAGAGGCCCCCACACATTAAATTAACCCTCCCCCAGCATGCCCCCGGGACTTGGCCCACCCGGGGGCCAGTAGCTATCGAAGCGCGGAGACCGCACTTCTATTTTTTTTTTTTCGGCAGGATTCGCGCTCCCTGAGCGCATCCTGCCGATTTTTTTTTTTAAATTTTTTTTTGCCCAGGGGTCCTTGTGGGACCCCTGAGCAGACCTAGGGGTCAGGGTGTTTCTACCCTGCCCCCTTTGTGCGCTTTGCGCACTTGTTTCTGTCCCTCGGTTCTACCGAGGGACAAAATGGCTGCCAACACTTCCTGATTTGGAGTGTTGACAGCCAATTAACATAAAGCTCGTGCTCGGGAGGATCCGCGGCCCTAGATATATCTATCTTTTTACTTTTGATTTTCTCAGCAACTACTGAACGGATTTACACCATTTAACAAAAAGGGTTCTTTCTGAACCAAGAACTACCTCTTTGCCAAATTTGGTGTAATTCCGTTCAGCAGTTCGGGCTGTAGCCGTGTCTAAAGTTTCCTATGGAAAATTGCATGGGGAAAACGCGTTTTGGGACCCCCTTTTTCTCGGCCCCCGCTTGACGAATCCCCCGAGACTTTCAGGGTAGGAGCGGACCGGAGCGCCCCACAAAGTTTGAAAATTTTGCGAAGATACGTCAACCGGCAAGAGAGTTATTTCAAATAGAATGTCGCGGATTTCCTATGGATAATAGGTTGTAACTATAACTATCTACTGGCGACCGCCAGTAGATAATATATATATATATATATATATATATATATATATATATATAAATATATATATATATATATATATATATTTATATATTTAAAGAATAGTAAGAATAGTGCTTTGAACTTGCCACTCATGGTGATGGCAAAGTCGAGTTGGATCAGTTTGCACTGTTCCCGCAGTCTGCAATGACAGGCCTGCTGTCAGCTGTTTACTTGGGTCGCTCAGGGTGGCACAAACAGTGATTCAGGACATGGTGACACCTTTAACACCCATGTCCTGGGTACCCTTGGTACCACTTACCAGGGATTTATAAGGGAGTTAAAATCCTTGCCAATTTGAGTTACCAATTTACTTACATCATTTTTAGGGAGAAAGGACTAGCACTGAGACCTGGACATTAGGCTCTAGTGCACTGTCAGAGTCATAACCATCAGAATTGGGGAAAAAAGTGTGGGGGTGACCATACAAAAAGTGTACTTTCATACATGACCCCACTCCCAGACGAAAGGTGATGAGAAGCTAACCTATACCCTGGTAGTTCTCATCATGTAAGAGGAAAAACCTGAAAGGCCATCTGCATTGGCATGGTCAGTCACAGATCTGTGTTCCACTGAAAAGTCCATATCCTCTAGGGAAATTGACCACCTCAATAATTTGGGTTTCTCGGCTCTCATCTGCATTAGCCATCTAAGAGATGTGTGGATGGTTTGTACCTTGAGGTGAGTCCCAAACAGGTAGGGTCTCAGCTTCTTCTGGGACAAAACCACAGCAAAGGCTTCCCTCTCGATGGCACTCCAGCTCTGCTCTCTGGGGAGGAGTCGCCTGCTCATATAGGCAACTGGTTGATCCTGGCCCTCATCATCCAGCGTCCGTCTGGAGAATTAACTTCTTTCCATAGTCTGGTGCCTCCTGGACAGGTGCTGAGCACATAGACTCTTTCAAGGTTGGTAGAATTGAAATGTTATTATCCTATTGCTCATGCTTCATTCTGCATTAAGTTAGCATTCATGGCTCCATTTTATTAGTGGCCGCCATTTTGTCCTACTGACTAAAACTCATTCAGCTATCTCAGCTAGAAAATTGCTGTGATGCATCTGTGTCTCTCAAGGTTGGGCCTCGCTGTGCTAATGAGTACATTGTTTGTATTTCTGCATACCTTTCCCATGAGATGGAAGCTTGCTCCCACTGGTTTAGCTGCGAAGGCAGGCAGAGTGACCTTGGTGCACAGACAGTGTGTGCCCGGTCTCAGACTCTTAGCTCATCTGTGTGTGCCCCCTTTGTTTCCTGCTGCCTCTCTGTGGAAAGTTACTGGGTGGGTGTGTCTTGTACTCATGCTAGAACCTATAATCTTTACCTCTATGCTTGAAAAAGTCAGTCCCTCGTCAGCCATCACAGGAGGCTGGTCAGACTGGACTCTGCTGCAGTGCAATATTAATAAAATAACTTAGGTTTGTATTCTCTACTGTCTGATCGACTCTTCATTGTTTGGAAGGCAGAGAGGTGGTCATGAGTGACCCGGGTGGCCCTATTTGGGTCAGTTTCTTCAGTTGGCGCCCGAACAGGGACTCCACCAGGTGACCCATCTCGCCCGTAGTCGGGTTGTGGAGGTCGGGGTTGCGTCCGGTCGGATGGGCAGATCGGGGATCCCCACACGACCGAGCTTGATTCTCGCGGCTGCCCCACCTGTCTGATTGGGCGGCTCCTCATCTAGTGGTCATCTCGGCTGGGGTCCCGAAAAGGCGAAACCCTTGGATCTGACCATTTGGTCCGAAGAGTCGGCAGTGGAGAATAACTTTGTTTGACCTGTGTGCACCAGGTGAGTTGTCTTGATTTTTGGTACAAACTGCGCCGTCTTGAATAGTTTTGGGTGTGGTCTGGAGACCATTTCTTGGTTTGCTTTTGAACTTGGTAGGTCTGTGGACCGTTTAGAGATACAGGGTGTCTGCGGATACCCTGCCAGGCAACTTAGTGAATTTGACTTACTCTTGAAAATGCCTGGGGTTTGAGCCTGTCTCTCTGGTGCAGTCTGAAGATTGACTTGTGGTTTTCTTTGTTTGACACGGTCTGAAGACCATCTTTGGAACAAGCGCTTGCATTTGTTTGGGTTCTTTGTGAACATGGCGCACCATTAGTTTGTTTTTGGTACGGTCTGAGGACTTTCTTTTGGGGAAAAGTACTTGCAATTGCTTTGTCAGGCAAAATAATGAATTTGGTGCTTTCTTGAAAATGCCTGGAATGAGCTTAATTTGTTCTCTTGTTATCATTGTTGCTTTGCAGATGCCCATTGGAAGAAGATCAGCTGGCGCCTCCAGGAGGCACTGTTAATATTGATGCGCGCGAAGAATGGTCTATGGCCCTATTATGTTTAGTACACTGTGGCATAAATATATGAGGGACAATGCCGAGTTCAAATGGCTGATGGGCTCTTTTGAACAGAGAAAAAAAAAGGGAATATAGTAATAATGTATATATATATGTTTGTTTTTGCATAGGATGAATGGTTTGAGAAAGGATGAAGGAATGTGAAATGGGGGGAGAATGTGAAACAAGACAGTTAAAGAGCATGATGTAATAATAAAAATTTTAAAAAAGAGAAAAGCAGAGGTGCGCTGATGGCGCCCAGATCTCACATCTAGCTTTGGACATTGCAAAATGACAAAAGCTATTTTGAGCTACAGACATGAAGTTGCATTCTAAAGGTTCGGTGCATGAAAGTAAAAATGAATGAATGAGCCCTGCTCAGATGCTGATGCTTTTAGTCTGATGGGTAGTGTAAGGAATGCTCAAGTAATTAATTCATGATTGATTTGAGTGAGTGTGTTTAATTTGGATTTGACCTCGCAATATAACGTGTATTTAATTTGGAAAAGGTGCTTCAAGCATTTCAGGCAGCACCTATTTATGCTGAATAAAAAGGATTTTCAAAGTTGAAACACACAGTTCGTGATTCAGTTTGGTTTGGCAGGCTTACTGCAGCCTTTGGCCTTGAGATAAGAAATTTAATTTTCTCCCTGTTCCTCCCGTCTTCATGAAAAGACCTTTCTTATAATTTACGTTTGTGGCTAACTTTTGTCGGTTTGCAGTTTGTTTAAACAAAGGTTACTTCACTTCATAACGTAGAGTGAAAACTGGAAAGCACACATTTTTCTTCTTGATTATTATAATATGTATTCACTGTTTCCGCACGATTAATACTTTTTGTTGGAATATTGGTTGCTAGCTGTGTTGTGGGGGCTTTTCCTTATTTTTTTAGCAGGACGCTTGCAGAATATACAGCCTTTTTTTTCCTTTTCAGTTCTGCAGACAGGGAGAGAGGTGGGGGATTGGGCAGCTTCTGACCACAAGCACAGAGAGACTGCTGTGATACGAAGTGCGGAATGAGGAAAGATTTAGATGCTGGCAGTCTAAGTTTTATGTTTTGACTAACAGGCTTTGTAAAGTTTTCATTTGTCCTATGCATTTATTTCTCTTCATGGGAGATTTTGCAATCATTAAAAATTGATCTAGCTATATGTTGAAATCACCCTTGCATTATATTTCACGAGCACTTTCAGAGTCCTGACTGTCTCTTATGTCTCATTTTCCATAGAAAATAGGGTTTCCTTCCTTTATGGGGTACTTTGTGTACAATATGCTTTGTGAGAGCATAGTTGAGCCGTTGTTTCTATTTCTGCTGTTTCTGCTCCTGCCATGTTGCCCAGGCTGTGTAGGCGATGGCACATTTTGCTTTCCTTTGTCCCCGCCATTTGTGGCCATTATAACAGTTAGTACCCCTGACTCGCATATTGCCTCAGCGTCCTTTTTTCGCTAAGGCGTATACTTGTGGTATGGCCAGCAGTGATGATAATGTCTGTTATTTCTGCTGCTATTCCCACTGTGGTTTTTCATCCCCTGATATTGGTGAGTACTGGGACACAGGTATGTGGATTTGAGGATAGAGACTGGATGCAAATGGAGGAACGTGTGCGATCTGAGGTGGGAAATGCAGAAAAGAGGGAACCAGCTATATCAGTTGCTGCCACCAGGGGAAAGATGAGAGAGTGAAGGGGGCATATTATCAAGGGCCTTATCTCCGCTTTTTTGGCTTTAAAATCCAAAAAAGCAGAGATAATCTTTTCGCCCTATTTACAAGGCAGTGCTAACATGCATTAGCGCATGTTTGCAGCCGTTTTCCCAACGCCTCGCTTTGCATCTCTAATGAGATGCAAAGTGGGCGTCACTGGGCGTACCTCACACAGAAAGACATGTAAAATATCGCTAAGTGCACATCGCGATATTTACAAGGCGGCCCACAGCATATTATCAGACGTTAGTTTTTGGCGACTAACGTCTGAAAAAAAGCTGACTTACCCTAGTTATCCTATGGCAGGTGGATCATAAGGCTAAGTGCACCTTAGCCTATTAACAACGTTTACGCCATCTATGTAGTAATTTTGCTGGATTTCCAGCGATATCCCCTCGATAAAGCCGCTATCGCTGGAATTTTTATCGCCTCGGTGATACGCGTTGTTAATAATGCGCTAACCGGGCGATAAATTCCAGCGATAAACGGCGATAAATAAAAAAGCGCTAAGCGCGCTTTGCGATATTTATCGCCGTCTATTGATAATATGCCCCAAGGTGTTTCTAGATTCTAGTGGGCAGGATTTGTGTCTTAAAAGGGGATTTGATTGTTTGTTCGCAGATTCGTTTTTACTGTGTTTTTTGCAATAGCGACTTGGTTGTAGACATTTGAGAGTATTTGGTGTACTTTGCCTCTTTCTGTTACGTATTTAACATAGCACAGTGTTATGAGTGTTTTGGTGGGTGTTTCAGAAGCATTAGTTGTAGCACACGTTTTGCGCCCTCTTGCTCTGATTATTGGTCCTCTTTGCCGTGGATTTTACGCTTGTGCTAATGTCTAATTGTGGTGAGACTGTGATGGGTTTGGTATCTTACTATTATTGCCTTCCGGCAGGTGAATGTCTGATGATGGGTCTTAATGTAAGTAGTGAATAGTGTTTGCCCCCCCCCTGAGTTTTGCAGATGCAACATTTCCTTTATGGGTAAAAGGCGATACAGTGGTGGGATTGCTATAGATATCTCCGGTTTGGATATAAGGAATAGGCAATGTTACATTGCATTGAATACCTTATTGTCAGATACAATGGGCGGGGATGCGAGCCTTGTTGTGTATGCTGCAGGATTTGGTTGAGGAAGGCGTGGTTGAGGAGATTACTGTTGAATTGTAATAGCCCCATTATTTCAATTGTGTTTACAATTTGTGACTCAATTGTGTAAAAAAAAAAAATGAAATGAAAATGTGGTTCTCCAACTTTCTGCTGCTCTGGTCACTGCTATGTTTCTGCTAATGGTTCCTCCTGCTGCTCAATGTTTTTTCTGTCACTAATATAAAATACATTTTGGGCAGTATTATTTATTTCAATAATAGGTCTTAGTCCGGATTCACATTGGATGATAGGAGTCATAGGTTCTGCTGCGGTTCTTAGGACTATGCAGAAAGAGAGAGCATCTGTGGTTAAACATAAAAATAAAAAAAACATTTTTTTGAAAGATTAGTCACTTGCTCACAGCTTCAGACAGAGGGCAAAGATGTAGGGACAGTGCAGTTGAATAGTTATTGCGTTCAGCTTCGAATGGCCATGAAGAATGCTTTTCAAAAGGTAAGTATTGTCGAGAAGAGGTCACCTACTTAGGTCACCTACTGTCGAAGGGGGGTAGGAGATTAGCTCCTTGGCGAACTAACACATTAAAGAAGTGCATGAGGTGCATGAGCCTTTATCCTGAATGCCTGAAGCAGTCTTTTGGGTAACTAACACTTGGGAAACTAAAAAACTGTGCTTTCTTCGACTCCTGTGCTTGGTACACAAATTGTTGCGAGTCTTTTTGTGTTGTAAGTACACGAGACAGCTTGTTGTGCGCTTTCTGTCTTTGACACTGTCGCAAGAGCCCTCCCGAGCTGTCTGGGTGCGGCCAGGACGGTGGCCGTCTCTATAAGACAATCGATTGGACTCGTTTTAGCCACTGATCTCACAGTTATGGTACACCATGCTGTGAACATGCCCTTGAATAAACAGAGACACAGCACCTCACCAGTGCACGTCAAGCTGGCTATAAATTAGCATTGTTTGCCAAAAGTGTCATGATTAAATGATGCGCCACTTTTAATTCAGCCATGTTACTGCCCCTCCCTTCTATCAACTGATGGAATTGGAAAGGGAAAGGAGATGAAAGGACGGGTAGACTAGACTGATGTTCCCTTATCTGACCCTCAAGGGGACCAATATGTCGATGTCCCTTGAGTTTGAATTCCCAGGTGGCACCACCATTATTGCTTATGTTACAGCAACACTACATACAGTCGCAGAGACACCACGAGTCCCTTCTCAGTTAGCCCAAGTAATTGAGCTTACAGCCCTTACTAGAGCTGGTGAATAGTAAGTGTAGTGCCCACCGAAAAGTAACTGATGATGTGAGAAGGGATAATGTTTGCAAATAAGACAGCTAAGGAAAATGATCAAACTGAAATGAAAAGAATGTTTGTAGCAGGCCCTGCTGGGTGGGTACCGGAAGTCACAATGTTTGAATTGAAAGTATGGCACAATTGAGAGGACGAGGGATGGTCAATTGATAAGCCAGGGAAGAAAAAAGAATGTTGCCAGATGCATATGTATTTCCCGTGGTTATGATAACACATTGCCCAGCTCGTGTACCGTATGGTACGCATGATGCACAATACTAGGAAGGGTACCTGTATGCCCCGGTAATTTCGCACCACACATTTTCCCTTTTTGAGGTTCTTCAGATGAATAATATAGGAATAGATAGATGCAATAATTCAAAGGATGTCCTGAGTGTTCTACTCCACTACTCATTGTTGGAAGAATTTTTTTTTTTTTTTTTATGTTTGCCAGTTAACTGAAAGTTTGCATTCTACTCACTAATAGGTCCGGGACGCCCTGCAGTCACATCAGAGGGGCCCGGATGCAGTGCCCAGCCTGGCTGCTTGTTATGGGCAGTACGAAGCAAATAAGACTGGGACGGATCTGCAGCCTAATGAAGTGATGAATGAGGCAGTACCACCGAAAAACAGAAGAGAGAGGAGCTATCCAGGAGCCCCAGCCTGTTGGTTCACCTGTGCTTGAGCCCCAGCCTGAGGGCTCGTCTGTTTTCGAGCCTCTGCCCCTTGGTCCCTTTGAGCCTGACCCCTTTTTCCTTGACAACTCTGTGTCTGGAGTGGCTAGGTACAATTTGCATTCCCGACGGAGGAACAGTGCACCAAAGGGACTGTCAGATTAGTAGGGATGGACTGGAGGGATAAAGAATAGGAAGTACCTTGCCTGTGGTACCAACGGTAGTTTAGGGAAAGGGAGATTGGTGCATTGTCCAAACTTTGAACAGGATAAGTTGGGGGGGGGGGTACCTTACTGGAAGAGGGGAGAGCACCCTATCCTGACCGCCGTGGGATTCTTTGAAAAAGAAAAGGGCTGTGATCGCACAGCTCCATCGGGAAGTGCTCAATAGCACCACCGTGGGAGGACAATTGGAGCCTACGGGCGAGCCTCTAAAAGGACGCTGGGACTGTTGCCCATTCTCTTGGCTCTTTGCTGTTGGCCCCATTGCATCATATTCTTCCCCCTATTCACAGCAATGTATTCCTTTGGTTGCCCAATTGATGAGGAAGAATAGCCCTTTGCACCTCCGCCACCAGAGCGGGGTTGGTCCACAGTAAGTAAAAGTTGCATCCATAGTTGGTATTGCGCTAATAATTGTGTTAGGGACATCCTACTTCCTGAATGAGAAGTATCTTGTGCACTCCCTGTTGGTACAGCACCCATTTCTTCTGTGAACATGTTTGTTAATGTGGCTCCTCACACAGGGGAGCACTGGAAGACATACACTGATAATACAAGTGTTCAGATTGGTGTGCCTTCAATTCTGTTCTCCTGTTCCAGATATGACTTTTATTGATTTCCGCACTGCAAATGAATGTGTACATTGGGCAGATGTCTGTAATGGTGGTTAATATGGCAGGTCGTTTTTGTATCCAGGGGGTAAGGAAGATTAAGGTGGGTAAGAGCACATGTGACTTCACTTATAGGCTGCTTGACAACAAGTCTGCCTCGGATCTTACTTCATAATGTTTACTTTACATATGGATCACAAATTCATGTTTGGTCTATGAGGAAATGGTCTGACAGATGTTGCCTCACTTTTCTTTTTCCCATATCCTTGTTGCCTCGTCTATATATCATACATTCTATCAGCTACAACATGAAAGTATGTTTCTGCCCCGAGCTAAAGGGTTGCTGACACAAAAAGACATGACCTGTATGCATTAATAACAGTTTGTTGCGCACATTCTGTTAAAGTTCTCATCCCAGATCAGTTAGCGCCAGTCTGTAATACACATGTTGTAATTGAGCTTTAGCAGGACTGCTAAAATGATGCAATATTGATGAAGGTATTTTTGACTATTAATAATGCTTGCATAATGATATACTAGTAATGCTTTCCTTGGTATATGAGCCAATCTTGATACAAATTTTTCCCTTAGAATTGTAAGGCCCTTACCTGATAGCAATAATAAAATTAGCATTGAATGCTAACAGGAGGGTCTGGAAGAATTGACATGTTATTATCTTATTGCTCATGGTTCGTTCTGCATTAAGTTAGCATTCATGGCTCCATTTTATTAGTGGCCACCATTTTATCCTACTGACCAAAACTCATTCAGCTCTCTCAGCTAGAAAATTGCTGTGATGCATCTGTGTCTCTCAAGGTTGGACCTCGCTGTGCTAATGAATAAATTGTTTGTATTTATGCATACCTTTCCCATGAGATGGAAGCCTGCTCCCACTGGTTTAGCTGTGACCTTGGTGCACAGACAGTGTGTGCCCGGTCTCAGACTCTTAGCTCATCTGTGTGTGCCCCCTTTGTTTCCTGCTGCCTCTCTGTGGAAAGTTACTGGGTGGGTGTGTCTTGTACTCGTGCTAGAACCTATAATCTTTACCTCTATGCTTGAAAAAGTCAGTCCCTCGTCAGCCATCACAGGAGGCTGGTCAGACTGGACTCCGCTGCAGCGTAATATTAATAAAATAACTTTGGTTTGTATTCTCTACTGTCTGATCGACTCTTCATTGTTTGGAAGGCAGAGAGGTGGTCGTGAGTGACCCGGTGGCCCTATTTGGGTCACTTCCTTCAAGGTGTTGAAGGCCTTCTGGCATCCTGTGGTTCAGATGACCTTCTTAGGCTGCTTTTTGGAGGTGCGCTCAGTGAGTGGGGCCACAATGAAACAATACCCCTTCACAAACCTCCTATAGTACCCAATGAAGCTAAGGAAAGCCCTGACTTGGGTCTGAGTCTTGAGAGCCCCCAACTCCAGAATGGTCAGGATGTTGGGTTGGAGAGGTTGTACTTGGCCTCCAACTACAAGGTGACCCAAGTAAACAACAGAACTTTAACCTATCTGGCACTTACTGGCCTTGATAGGTAGGCTTGTATGCTGCAGGGCCTGTAATACTTCCCCTATGTGGAGCAGGTGGAACTAAATACGGCAATATCATCCAGGTATCAGGAACATCTCCGCTCTCTAAAGATAGATTGTAAATGACCGGCTCTTATCGGTTATTTACAATCTATCTTTAGAGAGCGGAGATGTTCCTGATACTTGGAAACACGCAATCATTCGCCCTTTGCTGAAGAAGCCATCCCTGGACCTGGACAAGGCAGATAATTATAGACCCATTTCATTACTTCCAGGAGTTAGTAAAATCCTGGAAAAATTGTTAAATGGCGTCCTCTCTGACTTTCTGGACTCTAACAACTTACTGCACCAGACACAGACTGGTTTTCAATCTGGCTGCAGTACAGAGACAGCTCTTTTATTGGGCAAAGCAGACATTAAGAGGACGCTGGACAAGGGCGGGTCAGCTGCGCTCATCCTTTTGGAATTGAGCGCAGTGTTTGATATGGTTTCCCACTCAATCCTGTGTCAGAGGTTAGAAGCGACTGGAATTACAGGCATGGTGTTGAAATGGTTAACCTCGTTTCTAGCAAATAGGAGCTTTCTTGTCAGTAAAGGATCCTTTTCATCAGCGACACATCGGCTTGAATGTGGAGTGCAGCGGGGCTCCTCCTAGAGCCCGACACCTTTTAATGTGTATGTCCGCCCACTATCAGACATCATTCATTCTTCAGGCTTTACGATGGTGTCATACGCGGATGACACTCAGATTGTTGTCTCCCTATCACTCAACTCAGACTCAACCTCTAGAAAACTTAATACTTGTCTGGAGCAGGTGACTAGTTGGATGGCAACAAGTTGTCTCAAGCTCAATGGGTAGAAAACAGAGGTGATGGTGATGGGAAATAATTCCCCACTCTGGGATCACTTCCTGTGGCCCCCATGCCTGGGGGACCGCACTTCCCCCAGACCAGAAGTAAAGAGCCTGGGAGTTATCCTAGATAAAGATTTAACTATGAGCTCCCAGGCAAGGAAAGTTGCAGGTACCTGCTTTGGTCTCTTAAGATCCCTTAGGAAGATGATCAAATGGCTCCTCATCGAATGTCGGGGGACAGTGGTCCAGGGATTGGTATTTTCCCACCTTGATTATGGCAATTCTCTCATTTAGGTAGCCCCTCATATGTTATTAGGAAGTTGCAAATCATCCAGAATGCTGCGGCACGAGCTCTGCTGGGGTTGCCTAGAAGGCACTCAGCACGCCCGGCCCTTGTTCATCTTCATTGGCTGCCTATAAGTAAAAAGTAGAGTTCAAGGCCTTATGTATTACCCACAGAATCAAACATTTGGCTGGCCCTCATCCACTTTGGCATCCTATTACTCTATACAATGCCCGTAGAGAGCTTAGATCAAATAATCTCTTTCTTCTTGCCTTCCCCAGAATTAAGAGAGCAAAAGCAGGGGGTCGCTCATTTGCCTACCTGGTTCCAAAGCTCTGGAACTCTCTTCCTATTCATCTCAGATCAAGTAATAATATGCTGAGCTTTAGGAAGCAACTGAAAATGCACCTCTACAGTTAAAGCAGCACATTCTTCACGTGTCCTGTTTAGCGCCAGGAAGCCCATGTTTGGGTAGCTGTGCACTCTATAAAAACACTGTAACATTACTGTAACATAACATATGCCACACTAAGTTGTCCAAACCTGAGACAACTCGATTCACCAACCTTTGGAAAGAGACAGGTGCAGTCTTCTGTCCAAAAGGCATCACTTTAAATTGAAAGTGGCTTCAGGGGTTGAAAATGCTTCTCTCTCCTTTGCTCCCTCAGTGAGTCCAATTTGCCAGTACCCTGATGTTAAATCAAAGGTACTAAGGAATTTGGCTGCACCCAATTTTTCAATTTGGTCATCTGTTCATAGAATGGGGTGTGCATCAGTTGTAGTGACTGCATTTAAACCTCTGTAGTCCACACAAAACTCATCTCTATTTTTCCACCCTTTGAGTTAAGTTTGGGGACCAGTACCACTGAGCTAGCCCAGGGACTGTCAAACGGTTCTATCCACCTAGCTCTAGCACTTTGCTGGCGTTAGCCTTGATGCAAACTTTGACTTGGTTAGACAGTCTGTATATTTTGTTCTTGACAGGGAGGCTGTCACCAGTTTCCACATCATGGATACACCACGGTGTCTGTCCAGGGATCAAAGAGAAAAGCTCAGCAAACTGGTTCAGGGACTGGCTGCAATCAGATTGCTATTCTGCAGTAAGAGAGTCTGATAACTCTACTGAACCATCTTGTGGGTTATTTGACAGCAGGTCAGGGAAGGGCTAATTTTCCTCATCCTGGCCTCGTCAGTGACCATGAGCATGGTCATGTGAGCCCTCTCTTGGTGTGGCATTAGGCAATTTACATAGAGTACTTTGCAAGGACTCCTGAATTGCCTACGTCCACAAGGTAGGTGACTTCCCCTTTCTTTTCCAAAATGGGATTTTGCCCAATCCACTTGTCCTGGAGGGCCCTGGGAGCCACAGGTTCCAACACCCACACCAACTGACCTGGTTGGTACTTTACCAGTGCTGATGTTTGGTCATACCAGAACTTGAGAAGCTCTTGGCTGACCTCCAGACTCTTGTTTGCACTTTTCATGTACTCAGCCATTTGTGAGCGCTGTCCCAGTACATAGTCTACTATGTCCAGTTTGGGCTCTTTGAGAGTTTTCTCCAAGCCTTCCCTCACCAGACTCAATGGATCCCTTACAGGATAACCAAACAGAATTTCAAAGGGTCTAAAGCCATCCCACTTCTGTGGCACCTCTCTATACGCAAACAAGAGGCAAGGTAACAGGGCATCCTATCGCCTTCTGAGTTTTTCAGGAAGGCCCATTATAATGCCCTTCAAGGTTTTGTTGAATCTTTCATCTAAACCATTTGTCTGAGGGTGATATGGGGTGGTGAACTTGTAGCTCTCGCCACATTCATCCCACAATGCTTTTAGGTATGCAGACATGAAAATCTCCCCTCTATTATGTTATGTTATGTTAATAAAAATTTCTATAGCGCATGTACACCCAGAGGTTTCATGGCGCTTAACTTGATCAGTGTCACGGCGGAAGCGGATTATGCATAAGCCTGCTCAAACAACCATGTCTTGAGCATTTTTCTGAAACCCAATAAGTTATTGCAAGATCTGATCACTAGTGGGAGAGAATTCCAGAATCTGGGGGCCAGATAAGAGAACCTGCAACCTCCCTGGCGTTTGAGCTTATAGGTAGGGGTAGTTAGCAGCTGGAGATGTGCAGATCGCAGATTACGGTTGGGAACATGTTTTGATATCATGCAGCTGATGAATTTAGGGCTCCTACAGTGAAGGGCCTTGAAAATTAAGCACCCTGTCTTAAAGGCTGCCTGCTGGATGATAGGGAGCCAATGGAGTTTTACAAGTAAGGGGCTTGCAGATTGCCATTTTGGCCGTTTGTGAATAAGTCTCGCAGCTTGGTTTTGTACCAGCTGGAGACGTTTTAGTAGGAACAATGGGAGGCCGAGGTAAATAGAGTTGGAAAAATCAAGACGAGAGAGAACCAAGGCTGTGACAACCTGTATAAGAGCGGTATGAGTAAGCAAATGGGCAATATTCCTAATTTTGCGTAGTTGGAAAAAGCATGAGGAGACCACTGCCCCTACTTGACCTCTAAATGAGAGATCAGCATTTATGGTGACGCCTAGGCTTTTTACAGAAGTGGACGGAGTGGGAGGGGGTCCCAGTTCAGTTGGCCAATAGTGTGGGCCCCAATAGATCTGGCCTTTTCCGGCCAGGACTAGTTCGGTCTTGCCCGGGTTAAGCTTAAGATGGTTATGGTCCATCCAACTCTGGATATAGAGAATGGTGTCTTGAAATTCCTGAATTGAGTCAGGGGAGTTGTCGATGGTAAAGACAAGCTGTAGATCATCAGCATAGTTAAAAGTAGTTAACTTCCTATTCCTTAGGGAACGAATCAAGGGCAGGGGGTAAAGATTAAACAGGTGGGGGGACAATGATGATCCTTGTGGGACCCCGCACGTGATAGCGGTCTCGGGGGCAATAAAAGGAGCAAGGCGTACTGCTTGGGTGCGACCCTCGAGAAATGACTTGATCCAGTTGAGAGCTGTACCGTGAATGCCAGCCTGTCTGACACGGTCCAGCAAGATTTGGTGGTCGACTGTGTCAAACGCGGCCGACAGATCCAGGAGCACCAAGGCCTGGGGGGTGCCCTTATCCGCGTTAGCTCGCGAGGCGTCTAGGACTGCAAGAATAACAGTCTCAGTAGAATGGGCAGGCCGGAAGCCTGCTTGGTGAAAGTCCAGATGTTCGGAGTGTTCAATAAAATTAGATAGACATCTGGCAACATGCGCCTCCAATATCTTAGCTAAGAAGGGGAGCAGAGAGATGGGACGGTAGTTTGATGGGTTAAGGGGGTCGGCGCCCGGTTTCTTTAGGAGAGGGACCACGACTGCATTCTTGAAGGCATTCGGGACCCTACCCTGCCCGAGGGACTCATTCAAGAAGGGAAGTACGGTTTGTGGTAAGGCAGAGAAAATATCCTTTAGGATATAAGGGGGACAGCAATCTCTAGGAGAGCCTGATTTAACTCGGACCAATAAGTCAGAGAAGGTCTCTAGGCTGATAGCGGGAAAGTGTTCCATGGTAGCTGTATTAATTATCAAACTATCGGGAAGCTCCACATGTCCGGAAGGGGGAATGCTGGCTTTAATGCTGGCGATTTTGTCCACAAAATAGTCATTCAGGGAGTTACATAGATCTTGAGTAGGAGTTTGTTTGGGGATGATTCGCTCTGCATTGCAGAGATCGTTGACTATCATAAAGATTTCCTTTGACCTGTTTTGGGAGCTTAGAATTCTGGCCGAGAAGTGGGCGGCCTTGGCTACCGTGATTGCATTTTTATATTCATTCCGAGCCTTAACGTACTGAATTTTTCCTTCTAAAGAATAGCTGGCTCTCCATCTCCTTTCTTTTTGGCGGAGATCTAGTTTCTTCTTTTTTAGCTCCGCTGAGAACCATTTCTGAGCATCAGTTGAACGTGCACAATTGAGTTTAGTGAGTGGAGCATGAGTGTTACTTGCAGCGAGTAACCAGGAAGAGATATTCTTTTCCATGAAATTAATATCAGAGTCAAGGGCAGGAGGGAAACTGGCCAAGGAGTCAATAAAATCTTGTTTAATCAAGGACCTCCACTTCCTGATCATGCCACCCTCAGCCTTAGGGGTCTTGATATTAAGGGGGATCGTTGCCGTAAATGTTATCAAGTGGTGGTCGGACCATATGCAAGGTGAAATAGTAGGTACCGACAAGGTCAAATTGGTTGACCAGAGCTGGTCCAATGTATGTCCTTTGATATGAGTGGGTAAGGATATGTGCTGTGTGAGATTAAGATTAGAAAATAAATCAGATAATTCAGTGGCGAGCGGCCCCCCAGAGGTGTCATTGAACCAGTAGTTCATATCGCCTATGAGTAAGATGTTAGAATAATTTGTGCCCAGATTAGCCATTTGTTCACTCAAGGAGAAAGGGAATGAAGGCATGTGCTGTGGGGGCCTATAGACAATGACACAAATAAGGGGGCCAGCATGAGAGTCCAGTTTCATAACCAAATTCTCTGTCAGCGGGAGGCTAAGAAGGGTAATGGTGGTAAATTTATGATCCTTATGGATAATGGCGGCTACTCCGCCGCCTGTTTTGCCTGGGGGCCGATTTGCCTGAATTATATAGTAGTCCTGAGGAAGTGCAGCTAATATATCAGGTGTGGAATCGAGATTAAGCCAGGTCCCCGTGACCAGAAAAACATCAGGTTTTTCGGACGCGAGCAGCAGAAAGATGTCTAACTGGTGTTTAACAAGTGAGCGGGTGTTAAGATAGAAGATACGCAAGATAGTGTGTTTTAACTTAGAGAAGACAGAGGTTTGAGGAGCGTGAGGAATGGGAGGAAGAGGAATAGCAGGGGAACCTCGTGCTCGATATATCTGATTGATGCTAATGCACTTATAGGTGGCTGGGTCAAGGGGCATAGCCGGCAGAGCCAGCGATCTAAGTTCCTCCGAGGAGTATTTTATAATTTGACCATAAGGTGTAGCCCCTGGGCCCATCGGGGCGCGGACGGGCGCAGACGGGCTTGCCTTTGGCGCGCCTTTGGCGCGCCACCGGCACGCCCGCTGCGCGCGTCCGCTGCGCTCCCGCATCGTGGCAAGCATTTGAAGCCAAACCCCGCCTCTGACTCCTCCCCCACCCGGCGAGATTGGTTAAGGCCGAGGGGTGGTGACGAGCAGGGTAAAGGGAGCTGCCCACTAATGAGATGAGATAGAATCTAGTTGTCAAGCAAATTCAACAGTGCAACAGTACAATTTTAAGTTTAAAAAGTCTAAAACAATGAGAGCGCTGCAGCAGCAGTCCGCGCAGCAATGACCCTGACAAATTGCCCGCTCCCGCGTCGCGGCAAGCATTTGAAGCCAAACCCCGCCTCTGACTCCTCCCCCACCCGGCGAGATTGGTTAAGGCCGAGGGGTGGTGACGAGCAGGGTAAAGGGAGCTGCCCACTAATGAGATGAGATAGAATCTAGTTGTCAAGCAAATTCAACAGTGCAACAGTACAATTATTAGAGACCACCTCTTTAGGAACACCCACTCTGGTAAAGATACCAAGAATGGCCTTTGCCACTGCAGGGGCATTGACAGTCCTGAGGGGAAATTGCCTCTGGTTACCTAGTAGCATGATCCACTACTACTAGAATAAATCTGCTCCCAGATGCAGTTTGAGGGTCAAAGGGACCAACAATGTAAATCCCCACCCTCTCAAAGGGAGTCCCAACCACTGGAAGTGGAATTAAGGGCTGTCCCCCCATCTTGCCCCTGGATTGATAAGTGACACAGGTGTGACAGAACTCCTTTACCTTTTCAGATAGCTGGACTCAATAAAAATGGGCAACCAACCTGTCCCAGATGTCCAGCGAGGGGGACGTCACAGACTACGGTCAGAATGAACTCTCTGTACACCTGGGGCACCACCACACTCCTGGCTGCCCTGGTTTGGGATCTGTGGCCTAAGTGTACTGAAGCCTAT
Organism: Calotriton arnoldi; assembly: GCA_963921515.1. NCBI lineage: Eukaryota > Metazoa > Chordata > Amphibia > Caudata > Salamandridae > Calotriton > Calotriton arnoldi. The sequence goes on along the minus strand of CAWUFW010007033.1, from coordinate 1,007,028 downwards.
CTTCCCAGTCGACCCTGTGGGCACCACTGATATCTCCCTCTTCTTGCCTTGCAGCTTGCTGCCTAAGGCCTTCAGGAGTAGAGCATGCCTTTTGCCCTTGGCATAGCTCCTCTCTGGAGGGTCCCCCTGCACTTGGGAGTTCTGCCACGTCAGACCAGGCTCCTTCAGCTGCAGTTATCTCCTAAGGCACCAGGGCATCTCCCTCAGGAGAACTCTCCCCCTGGTCCTTTGACCTTCTGAAAGCTGCCATAACAGACTTTTTGCCATTTCTCTTGCTTTGTGACTGCCGGGCCATTATTTTAGGCTCTATGCTCCCATGACATCCATGTTGTGCTGCTTATGCTCTCGTTGTCACACACACCCACTCAGGGAGGCCCAACATTTCTCCATGAGCCCCCCTTTCCACTTCTGCCCAAGCAGCAGTTCCCAGATCATTTCCCAACAGTAACTCCACTGGGATGGCAGGGGACACAACCACCTTCTTTGGGCCAGTAACCCCTCCCCACACTAAGCTTACCAAGGCTATTGAATGGAGCTTAGTCAGCATTGGTCACCTGGTGACTAATACCAGGTATCATTTGGTCTGGGGAAACCAGTGTAGCTCCCACCATATTGACACTGGCACCTGTATCCCTCAGAGCCTCTACTTCAATCCCAATGATCTTTGGCCTTTGTCTATAATTCTCCATGCTTGGAGGTAAGATTGCCAGGGTTGCAATATTCACCCCACCTAGGGAACCTGAAGTAGCCTCAGTGTATCCTCTCGCCTCTCCAGAGTACAATTCCACCCGCACTCCTATGCTAGCCAATCCCTTGAACTGTCCACGACTGGGGGACATTTTGGAGCATGCTGGATCTCCTTTGTTATGCCCAGGCTGATGACAGTCAAAGCATGTCCCAGATGCCTTTGTAGGATCCCAATTTTTACCTTGGTACCCCCTACCCTTGTACTGGAAAGAGTCTCGGACCCACCCTTCTGAGAAGAACTGGGGGCCTTTAGAGAACTAACTCTCTCTTTTTATCTTTGCTGTTGCTCTTCTCTTTCGCCTGCTGGGATGCCTTCACTCTATACTCTTCTGTGGTGAGTCCAAATCCTTCTATCAAGGTCTCCTTCATATGCTGATAGGACTCAGTCACATTCTCATTAAGGGTCAGAAATCTATCTCAGCCCTTCACTAAGAGCAAATCCCACAATAGAAAGCCCCAGTGCTGGTGACCTATCCTCCTCATTTGCAGGCGCTCTCAAAGGCTGCAAACCATTTATTGATGTCATCACTAAACATTGGGACAATCCCTTTGGGGATCTTAGAGTCAAAGGTTTCCTCTATCCCTATGAACATTACTGCCACCATTATCTTTGGGCCTTAAGCACATCTTGACCCATCTTTTTTCAAGGGCTAGTCTTCTTTCCTCGAGTTCAATCTTTTTCTCCTCTTGTGAGAAGAGATCAAGCTCGTCCTCAAGGCTTCCTACCACCTTACCAGTAGGCATCTAGTAGAGTGACTTCTGTCACTTCCTGCTGGTTAAGGGGGTCTGGTACAGGGTAGAGAGTTGTGATCTTCATCCTCCTCTCCATCATCTTAATTTGGGCTAGGGCATCATCCTGACCCTCTTCAGGGTCTTCTTCTGGGGAATGGCCCTCTTTCTCTAGTTTTCCTTTCTCATAGGAGCCGAGGGCCTTCTCAAGGTCCTTCTTTTTGGCTGTTGCTCAACAGCTAATGCCCCTAGCTTTGCACAAAATTCTTGGGGCCAGATGTACAACCGTTTTTTGCGGTCGCAAAGGGGATTTCGTCCCCTTTGCGACCATAAAATATGTCAGCCCAATTTACTAACCCTATTTTGCAAGTCGCTAATCAATTAGCGACTGGCAAAATAGGGTTAGCTACTCGCTATTAGGAAGGGGCGTGCCAAGGGCGTCCCTTCCTAATAGCGAGTCCATAACCCATGTATGAATGCTTTGCGACCGCAATTGCGGTCGCAAAATACTTGCAGTTTACCACCCTTCTCAGAAGGGTGGTAAGGCACTCGCAAACGGGAATAGGCCCCCAGGGGACCCTTTACCCTTTGGGAATGCATAAGCAAATATTTTTTAAGAGCAGGCAGTGGTCCCAGGGACCACTGCCTGCCCTTAAAAAATGAAACTGAAAAGTTTCATTTTTATTTTTTAAATGCATCCCGTTTTCCTTTAAGGAAAACGGGCTGCATTTTTTTTTTAAAACTGCTTTATTGACAAAGCAGTCCCAGAAATGGTGGTCTGCTGACCCCAGCAGGCCACCATACCTGCCAGCCATTCCCAATGGGGTCGCAAATTGTGACAGCCTCATTAATATTCATGAGGCATGCAATTTGCGACCCCATTGGGAATCGCAAACAGTGTCTGAGATACTGTTGTACATTGGATTTTGCGACTCGCAAATTGCGACTCGCAATTTGTTGCAAATTGCGAGTCGCAACATCGAGTGGTTGTACATCTGGCCCTTAAATTGCTGATCGTCAGAGCTGGGATGACTGACAGGTCGAGGTTCTGACCGGCTTCCATTGTGTACTACGTTTTTTAGGTTGAGTCTAGGCAGCGCGCATGCGCTGTCTGCAAGACCTGTTGTTCTCTCCTCTATTGGCTTTTTGTATGCCCATGAATTGCCATTTGTTCATTGCTGTGCCATTTAGAAATACAGGGTTTTTATTCGGGCATTGGGTCTGATTCTTCCGCCTTTGCGTGCTTGGGTCAAGCCCAGGCGATTTCACTCATTGTTTGCTTGCGTTGGCCATCCCAATACGTCCGCGGTTCCTCCTGGTCATCCTGATCTGCCTTTTTATTTTGTAGGCTATCAACATCATTTTTGGCTTTCAGGCCGTTTCACGGAGCAATGCTCTGTTCTGCATCTGCAAAGTGGCAATTTCTGTCCGGTAGCTGTTGAACTATGCCAATAGCTCTAACTCAAAAAAATGCAAGACCTATTGCATTTCTAATGCTTGTACTTTAAAGTAGGGATCTCATTAAAACATTGAAAAAGCTTTAAAAACTTTTGCCTAACTTTCAAACTTTTTTTCTGCTTTATTTTGGAATGAGGATCTAATGTCATTAGTGGATTTCTCATGCACAAATCACTTATTAGGAAGTCCTACATTGATACACAAGTTTTGGATTCAAACGCTGTAACACCAATGTAGGGAAGTAGAGTATTATGCAGTGAGGCTGGATAAGCTAGATTTTTATTTTTATTAACCATACAATAACATTGACTTGACTTGGGTAGGCTTCACTTTGCAATACTCTCACAATACCCCAAAGATAGGTCCTTTGGATTCACACTAGTAAATCCCAAGATCAGCCCTGGTAGTGAGGCACAGAGCAGTCAGGCTTTACTTACAGGAACTTGTAAAGCATTTCAGAGTACCAACATGAAAGATAAGTAATTGACACAACTCGAAAGAAATCCAACACTAATTTATTAAAATAAAGCAGAATTTTATACAACTTTAGACACCTAAACAAACACAATCGGATAAGGATAACCGGAGTTATGGATTTTAGAAGGAAAAATAAATCAGTGCAATTCACTACAGCAAAACGTTAACGTTGCGGTCAATGGAGAAAACGACAAGTGACAATTGGTCACTTGCATGTCGAGTCCAGTGGAAACTACTGGGAGTTAAGGTGATGTGGGTCCCAGGACCAAACCACAACAGTCAGTTCAAGTTTACCTGGCTTGAGAGGACTCGTGCAGAGTTGTCCTGGCTGTCCTTGGTGCTAAAACGGGAGCCACAGTGGTGCTGATTTTACCGCTCTTAGACGGTGCTGGTGAAGAAACAGATGCAAAAACTCGACAACAGGGCCACTGAGGTGACCCGGTGAAGGGGCTGCGGGGTTCCTTTGAGGCACAGCATCGAACAAAGGTAGTGTATCCAAAAGGACCACCAACAAGCCTTGGGAGCAGCAAGCTCAGTCTTGGGTTACTTCAGCAGGCTGAAGTCTGGGGGAAAACCTTAGATGCCTGAAACTTGCTGGAGGTCAGGACTACATTTTCTACAATGTACTAGACCATTTTCTTTTGGACAATCACTCAGCGGACCTGATGGCCAGTGATTCTTTTGTTCTGGGAGTGTGCTTTTACTCACGGGATGCAGGGGACTAGTGTCTCTATTTCAAGTGAGTTTTGGAGATGCCTTTGGTGCTCAGAGAGGTTCCTCATGACTTTGGAGCCGGTCTATGGTCTGGGACGAGTCCTAGTTGTGAAGTTGCACAGTGGTTGCCACAGGTGCAGGTTATTGCGCCTCTGCTGTGTGCAGGTCCTGAAGTTGTAGACTCTGGTCTCTCCTTTGTCCTTTTTTGCAAGATGTTTCAGATCTGAGGTTCTGGTGTCAGGGATGCCGCTTAAATCATAGATTTCAGGGCAGTAGTGGTGTGGGTGCAAGTAACCAATGGGCTACTAGCCCCAGCAGCTAATCCGCCCCTGAGATGACCACATCCAGTGGTGTGTGCCACCTTTTCTACCCAAAACCTTATGTTCTGCCACTTTTAAAAATGGAAGAAACCATCCTTGTTTGTAAGGACCAGGTAGACCCCCCCTTGGGGTGTGCTTAGCTTTCTGGGGGTGTACACCTCCTGACTATCTAATTTTCCTGCCTGCCTGGGCGCAAATGTGCCTCGGGGCAATGGGAGGGCTGTTTCCTCCTTTGGGAGGCAGACCTCTTGTGTATCTGAGGCGGTACATGCTTTGAAGTTCACCACCTTGATGTGCCACTTTACTGGCCATCCTGTCAGGGACGGAGGTGTCGCCTCCTTCCCAGGCAGGCCTTTGTTTCTGACTCTGGGAGCGTTCACACCTCCTGGTAGGGGGTCAGATTCCTCTCTCTGCAGTAGCAGCTGCAGGTTGCCAACTAGGGCACAGGAAAGGCTGGGGCAACCAGGTGGGCAACCTCTAAGGTAACCACCTGGGTGCATGGCACATTAAATCTGACTTTAGGAAAAATTCGGATTTAATAAGTTGTTTGATACCAAACATGACACATTTCAGTGGGACTATATTGGAGCTGGCAACCTCGGGGTGCCGCCCCTGTTGTCCTATGGCCCCCCTGAATACCTATAGTAGCCCTTAATGGAAAGAGGCTACTATAGGGACACATACGTTTTCACTTCTATAACCATACCTTTAATATAAAGCACCCTGCCTCCTGGGCTCAGGAGGCCTACTCTATGGGTGACTGACATATATGAAAAATAGTGTTTTGATCTTGCAATCATGGTGAGGGCAAAGTTGAGTTGGAACAGTTTGCACTGCTCCTGCAGTCTACAATGGCAGTCCTGCTGTCATCTGTTTACTTCGGTCACTCAGGGTGGCACAAACAGTGCTTCAGGCTCTAGTGACCCCTTTAACATTCACACCCTGGGTACCCTTTGTACCATTTACGAGGGACTTATAAGGGGGTTAAAGACCTTCCCATTTGGGGTTACCAGTTTACTTACATCATTTTTAGGGAGAGAACACTGCCACTAGGGCTGGTTAGCAGGCTCCAGTGCACTTTCAGTTATAACCATCAGCATTGGCGAAGAAAGTGTGGGGGTGCACGTAGTACTACTTTACTAGGGACTTAAAAATAAATTAAATGTGCCAATTGGGTGTGAGCCAATGTTACCAAGTTTTACAGAGTGAGCACAAGCACTTTAGCATTGGTTAACAGTGGGAAAGTGCACAGATTCCTTAGGCCAACACAAACAAGATCAGAAAAAAATAGGAGCAAGGCACAAAATTTGGGGGAAGACCACCCTAAGGCTGACAGGTCTAGCAGCAGCTTTAATAATGTTACAACCAGTTGTTACGCATTTTTCAGCAACCTTCTAAACATCAGTTAAAGGACTGCCAGTGATGGGAACACAGCCCCCACCTGTGGAAAAAGCCCCTGTTGGATCAACACACATTTTGTACACACGTTGCTCCCACAAACTCTGACTGACATCACACGCTGGGCACGGGCTGAGGAAAGGGCGCAACAGAGGGAGGAAGTACGGGGTGCCTTCACTGATCTATTGAACCGCTGTAAAGGGAAGTGGTTGACGAATGGGAATCCCCTGGGACTCCAGTTGACTCTGAGGAGGGGCAGACTGTGGGGCCAAGTCCTGGCTGCGAAAATGAGCTGAACCCTGATAGGACTGGGGGTGCGCGGGTCCTGATGCTGCTGTAGGCAGAAGGGATTGCTCTTCCTCGTGCCCCTTCGCCACCCTGTCCCCCTGCTCCGCAACTGATGTTTTTCACACATTCTGTGACAAGACTTAGGCATGCATTGATATGGCTATAGTTTGTTTTGTAAATGTGTGTTATTACTATTGCTATTACTATTATTATTATTATTATTATTATTATTATTATTATTGTTATCTTATGGCATCTAGTCCTCCTGAAAGTGCAACCATAACCCCATCCCTTGTGGGTGTTCACTTGCTCCTATCTGCACAGCGTGGGCTAAAAATTGTAAACCAAGTTTCTAATTCAGTGTTAACATTGCGCTGTATTGTTGTAACCTTTGAAATTCCAACAAACAAAAGTATTAATAATGTTGCTCCCACAAACTCCTAAGGATATCTTGCATTTTGATTGAATAAGTCCCCTGGTAAAGTGTGCTCCTGAAATGCATTGGAGCCTTACATCATTCTTAGCTTTTAGATCTATTTTTATTAATTTTGTAAGAAAAGTAAGTGAGACAGAACTACTCACCTACATCCACTTGCCGGTGGTGAGTCAGCAATAGACAGAATATGCTTGTATTATAGTGGGAGGGAGAAAAGAGGGCAAGAAGTGAAAGGAAATGGGGGGAAATATCAGTGAGAGAATATTATGTTATTCTGAGGCCCATGCTGGCGATAATGTATGTGGAGGTGGTCTCAAATAGTTTAGCGTGAGTCGGGTTCATCTGTTGGGGTTAAGGGCATTATCCGCAGAAAGCGTGTGCAGGACAGTTCCCGGTATTCCTCAGATAAGTACTTAAGACAAGCTTGCCGCATCTTATTGAGCAGGGGGAGGCGGTGCGTAGCTACAGTCGTAACTTTTCCATCCCCAGTATTTCCCATAATTTGTGTAGCCAGACTAAATGTATAGGTGTGCTCTCAGAACCCCATCTAGAGAGAAAGATCTGTTTAGCTTCTCCTAGTGGCAAGGCAATCGCTCTACCTCTACTGGACCGCAGCGGGTAGGTGAGCGGATTGGGGAGACCCAGGAGGACATAGCTAGGGAACCTGGGAATATCAGTTGCAAACATGGTGTTCACCGCTTCCAGGACCCCCTCCCAAAAAGATTCCAATTTGGGGCACTGCCATAGGAGGTGGGAATGGGTGCCTGCCGTGTTGCCAACAATGACGCCAGCAACTACCACCTCCTGTGGGGTCCCAAGTGGTTATGCTGGCTGGGGTAAGATACCAATAGTAGGCGATCTTCAAAAACATTTCTTTACTAGTGGTGTTGAGGGCTGAGGTTTGTGCGCAGTGTATAATGTCATTCCACTCCCTGTCTGTAAAGGGGTGCCCACATTCCCTCGCCCATCTGGCCCATGCGGGAGACTTTAGGGGAGTGTGAGGTATAACAAGAAAGGCATAAAGATCAAACAAGTGTCTTTTGTCGGAGGAGCATGTTAGGAGCCACTTCTCAAAGGTTGTGAGCACCCTACTAGCGTGTATGCGAAGCCAGTGTTGTGTCACCCAATGTGCGACTTGCAAGTACTGCCATTGTGCCGTGTCAGGGAGCTTATAGGCCGACTGCAATGTTGGGAAGTCCTTAAGTCCTTCGGCATCGTACAAATCCCCAACTCGTTTACAGTTGTCTTCCTGCTAAGCAATGAATACCGATCCCTTAGCTGCAGGTGGGAAGTCTGGGTTGCCTATCAGTGGCGTCTGCAAGGACAAAGGTGTAGACAGACTATGTCTCAATTGAACTCTGTCCCAGAACCCCATTGTGGCCCTCACCACTGGTGAAATATAGATGCGGGCTGGACTGTGGGGCTTCAGTAACCAAGGTACATTCCAAATATGGATGCCTGCGATCGCCTGGTCTATAATGCACCAGTGCTCCTCTGTGTAAGGGCGGGACCATTCCACAATATAGCGCAATTGCACTGCTTGATAGTAGCAGTGCAGATTCGGAATCCCCAGTCCCCCTGCTGACAACGGGAGATAGGCACGGGCTCTGGCCATTCTGGCTTGCTTGCCTTCCCAGATGAAGTCCCAGATGAGGGATTGTAGCTTGTCCAGCATCCGTGGAGGGGTTTGAAGTGGAAGGGTTTGCATGACATAGAGGATTTTGGGTGGAGCGCCATCTTGACTGCTGCTATTCGCCCAAGCTATGAGAAGCCATGAGTCTTTTATTTGGTAAGGTCGGACCGTGTGACCGCCAGGAGGCTCCCATAATTGTGGGCAGCTGTGGCCGCAAGCATTGAGTGGATCTGTAGCCCCAAATATGGTATTCCGCGATCCGTCTATTGGAAGTGAAATTGTGTACTAAGCCGGGCCCTCGCCAAGTCGGGGATAGTCAAACTGAGGATCGAAGATTTCTGCAAGTTGGTCTTGAACCCGGAGGCTCTACTAAATGCAGTCAATTCTGTCATCATGTCTGCTAAGGTGTTTTCCGGGTCGGTGAGGGTCAAGAGGACATCATCCACGTATAACATGATCTTATGTTCCCTCCCACCCATCTGCAAGCCAGCCGTATGAGGATTGCCCCAGATCTTCTCCGCAAAAGGTTCCATGTAGAGTGCGAAGAGCAAAAGAGACAGGGGACAACCCTGTCTGGTTTTCAGAGTGATGGCAAATGGTGCTGACAGCATTCCATTCATGCACACCCTGGCTCCGGGGGCAGAATAACAAGAATGGGCCCATCTGCGAAACCGTGGGCCAATGCCCATGCTTTCCAGGACTAAGTGTAAATAGGGCCAGTGTACTCGATCGAAAGCCTTTTCGGCATCTATCGATAACAGAAGGGCCGGCACACGCGAGCGTTGCACTTTATCTAGTAAGTGGCACAACCGTTTCGTGTTGTCACTACACCCTCGCTCAGGGATAAACCTGGCCTGGTCGGGATCAACCAATCCCTGAACATAGGGGGTCAGTTTATGGGCCAAAACACTTTGCATCCACATTCAAAAGAGAGATTGGGTGGTAAGATGAACAGCATTGGGGTCCTCACCTTGGGAATCACCGTGATAGTGGCTAAGCGCATGGAGTCTGGCAGTTTGTCAGTGGCACTAAATAAGTTGAACAGCTGTGCTAAGACGGGAGCCAACTGTGTACTAAAGGCCTTGTAGAATTCAGCGCTGTAGTCATCTGGGCCAGGTGCCTTGCTAGGCTGCAATCATTGGATGGCAGCCAGTACCTCCTGCGGTATTATATCTGTGTCCAGTGCGGTGAACGTGTCTAGGGCAGCCAGGGTGAGGGTGTTTGGGATATGTACGCCCTCACATCAGACTCTGATAGGGGGTCTGCTGCGTAGAGGGTAGCATAAAAGGTCCCAAAGTCATTGGCAATGTCCTCATCCCGGCATCATGGGGAGCCATCTGCCCTCTGCAGTTCAGGGATCATCCAGTCAACTTACTGCACTCGGAGGTGACATGCCAACATATGCCCACCTTGTTACCACTGGCATAATACTTCTGTTTGATTCTGAGATAGGCATACTCCGCTCTCCCCACGTCCAATGCCTGCAGTTGTTTCCGCGCTGCCGTAAGCTGACGGCGGACTACTTCCAAGCCAGATCGGGTGTGGGCGACCTCCAACTCATTGACCTGCACTTCCAAATGGAGCTACTTGGTCCGTCTATCCCTAAAATTGCCCGTGGAATGGCATTAAAGAGGCCTCTGATCATAACTTTTAGCATCTCCCACAAGGTGGAAACAGAAATGTCAGGTATGTCGTTGGTGTGCAAAAAGGCACCTATAGTTGCCAGGGTGTCTGCGGTGATAGGTGAGGAGTTTTACGTTAAGCCGCCAAACAGAAGGAGCCGGTGAATGCCCACCTGGGTTATACTGTAGAACAATAGTGGAGTGATCAGAGAGCACGCCTGCGCCAATGTCCACCGAGACCATACCACGAGTCATGTGTGGGGATGTGAAAAAGTAGTCAATGCGTGCGTACGTCTGGTGGGCAACTGAGAAGAAGGTGTAATCAGTGGTTGTGGGACGTATATGTCTCCATATGTCTATCAGCCCCACCTCCCCCAGCCATTGTCAAGTGCCCAGTGTAAGGCCCCTGACCTGGCACACCCGCAAAGTAGTCCTGTCCCTCTGGGTGTCCATCGCTATATATATTGAAGTCCCCGCCTACCACTATGTCCTTGTCTGGTGAGGTCAGCAGTTGGCCTAGTGAGTCCCTAAACAAAACTCCTGTTGATCATTAGGCGCATAGACTGTAGCTAAGGTTTACCTGGTTCCCTGTAGCATAACATGCAATGCAAAGAGCCTGCCCGGAATCTCCACAAAGACCCACTCCACCTGCTCCCGAAAATGTGTAGCAAACAGGATCGCCACTCCTGCCTTTTCGGTCGCCCCCGAAGAGAGGTACTGGCGGTCGAACCAGCAAGAACGCAGTCATCGCCAGTCACTCTGTATCAAATGGGTTTCCTGCAACATACCGATATCACATGTTGAATCCTTAAGGAAGGAGAGGAGAGCTAAGCACTTAGCTGGTACATTGAGGCCCCGGACATTGAGGCTAAGTATAGATAGTACCATTGAGACCTAGGTAACGGCATGCCATGGTACGCCACACACCTGCAGCAGCATCGTGCCGGGCCAGCTAAGGAGTGTTCGCAGGAATGTCAGGGACAAGGGGAGAGAAAAAGGATAGACAGGGCATGGAAAAACATGAGAAAGAAAGGGAAAACAGTGAACCAAAACATCCCCCACCTGGGGACAACAGGAAACCAAATGAGAGGGTCCATGTCATAGGCGAGCGCATCTGGCATGCAATACCTCCATGATGGAGGTCCGACAGTGCAGAGGGAGATAGGTATTAGGGAGCCAAAAACAGTGGCCACTGACGGAGTAGAAGTTCCGTTAGCCCGTAGGGTTAAGCACATAGTCCGGTAATAGTCAGTGGTCACCATCTGCACCCACAAAATCGCCTTCATGCTGTAACTGCTGGAGTAGTTGGGCTCGTTCTTCACGGCTGTCTGCTTCGGATGGCTTATTCAGCAATTTCTTCTTCCATCGGGAGGAGTGCCGTGAGTCAGAGCTGGTGGGCACCGAATCCCGAGTCAGAGAGGCTGTATGTGCAGTGGGCCGCAGGGCCGGCATATCAGGGAGTGCTCAGGCGTCCTCAAAGGTGCAAATCATACAAACCTCCTCTTGCCACACAAAATGAAGGCGGAAGGGGGGTGGCTCCATTTACATCTAATGTTCTGGCCCCGGAGGAAATCTGTAAGCGGCCGGAGGGCCCTCCGTCACTGTAGTGTAAGCGGGTAGAGGTCCTGGTAGAGCCACAGCCTATGGCCCTCGAAGTCAATGATTTTCAGGTCTTGCGCAGCTGCCATAATAACTTCCTTCTGGCAATAAAAATGAAGGCAAGTAAGTATGCCATGGGGCTGGCCCGGCTCACTAGCGGGCCGTCCGGCTAGATGTGTTTCAACCAGGACTATTTCCTGATCCTTCAAGGAGGGGGCCAAATGTTTGAAGAGGCGAACAGCAAACTCCTCAAGACTGCCTGGAATAGCTTGCAGAGGGACTCCCTTGATACATATGTTGGAGTGACGGAATCTATTCTCGAGGTCTTCGAGTTGGTATCGAAGCTCCAGGTTCTGATCACGTAGCTCCAGCAACTCCCGACGATGGCCCTCTAATTCCTCCTCCCGAGCGTCCTGCCCCTATTCCAACGACGCCACTCTCTGGCCCATGGCTTCCACATCCTGACGGATCTCCTTAATCTCTATCAAAATATCCCACTTGAGCTCTGCAAAATTGTCTCTTAGGGTCCCAACCAGTTGCTCCAAAAATGTTTTAGTGATGGGTGACTCGCCCTGGACCATATACTCCGCTCGAGTGTCGTCCGTATGCAGCCCCACGCTACGTCCCAGGTGTCAAGTCTGTTCTCTTAGCAGCAGTTTTAGTAAACATGTCTTTCACTGTGGGTCTTTTTTTGCGGCGTGGTGTGAGGACATGTCTAAGCTTCGGGGATTCCCGGCTCACACGAGTCTCTACACAGCAACACTTGCGTTTCTCAACTCCAGAGGAGCACTTCAATACACGTGTGTTCCAGGGGTCCACAAGCGGACAGTCCAACAGTGACCACCACTGGTGCAATTCAAGGGGTGCCCCACTGTGCCAGGGATCACCAACCTCAGGGGATGGCCCACGCGCCACCAATCACCAGGTGTAGGCTAAGGAGTCACCGGGCCACACAGCTGAATGCAGGGTTCCCCCTCAGCTCCACACGGGCTCCTGTTAACGTGGGTAGGGTGTCCACTCCAGGAGGCCATGTGGACCGTCCCGCCACATACAGGGCCCAGGGTGCACACGGTGAGTGGGGCCTGCCCGGCAGGTGCCAATGTACAAGAGGTCCGCGAGGGGGTGTCCTCCACTGAGACGGGCCAGCCCACCGCCAGTAGGCTGCAGAAGGCCTCAGCCGCCGACCCTCATCTCGTGCCCCAATGAAGTAGAGGCCAGCAGCGGTGTGGGGGGAGTTACTGCTGCAGGCGTCCCGCAGTCTTCCCTATGGTGCCATGCGGCCCGGCCTACTCCACCATGTTGCCGCGTGGACCATCCAATCCCCTCTAGGCCCGTTAGGAGTCATCGGAGTCCTTGGTCCTGTATCCCATATCAGTGACAGTGCCCATAAGTCATAGCTGGAGCCTATGTTTAAGTGTCCTTGTGTCAGTGATAAACTCAGTGCTCTGATATCCCTGATCCAGTGTCAGTGTCCTGTAGTGAGTGAGGTTCTCTGTGTTTTCATTTTCTTTACTTATAGTTCTTAAACCATCCTAGAGCAACTTAAAGCGGCTAGCAATGAACAGAAGGAGAATTAAATGATTTTTAAAGGAGGGAAGCGCTTTGAGCAAATAAGATACAAAATTGCTTTTTACTCGAAGAAGAGCTGGTTTCAAGTTAATAAAAAGTCTCAAGGCTGGAAAAAAGAGACACATCAAATTATTTGCATACATGTAGCTCTTGCGTACATTACACTTTTCAGTGTTTCTATTGTTTACAATATTCAGATCCTCATCTCAATCATGTTTAAAAGATGGGAACCAGGTATTGCTTTGGAAATGTTTGTTTTTTTGTCCTTTGACCTCGGAAGGGCTTATACTTCACCGGACTATGTCCTGTCCAGAAGATCTGCCAATTCCTGGCCCCGCGCCCTCATATCTTGGTTACATTGTGAATGACCAAACTTTACACACAGAATTAGTGAATAGCCAAAAGCAGGACAGTTACTCAAAAATAGGAGTAAATTACACATGTAAATTACTCCAGAGGCAGCTGCTCCGCAAAGGCGGAGGAGCGTCGCCCCACTGGCTCAGAGCCAGCAAATGAAAAATAAAACAATATCTTAGTATTGTTTTATTTTTCATTTGGCGGCTCTTAGCCCGCTTGTGCAGGGAGGGGCGTGGCTGGGGCATGGGAGGGGGAAGGAGAAGGAGAAGTGCTATGTGCACGTTTAAGTGCACATGTGTGTTTGGCAAGCCATCTCATGCTAGCCAAACACACATGCCCACTTAGGTTTCTACAGCCCGGTTGCATTGAGCAGCCGGGCTGGAAAAAAACCCACAGACTCTGTGACCTGAGCGGAGCATCTTCTCAGCCCACTCAGGCTGATCCCCATGCAGCTCTCATATGAGAGCAGCGCGGGGATTGGATGAGAGTCTGGTGCTTTCTCAGGGACTCCAGGAACTGCAACAGAGGAGCGCGAGCCAGACGGCAGCACCAGGTAAGTGTTTATTTTTATCACCCCCCGCCTTGTGCTCCCCTGCGTGCTTCCCGCTGGCCCTCTCTCCCCTCCGTGCTTGCAGCTATTCCCCTCTCCCCCCGTACCCCCTTTCCCCCCGCTCCCCTTCCCCCCTCCGTATTTTATAGTTTCGGCCGCCACTGAATTACTCAAAAGTGTAAATTACCTTTGTGGATAGCCTTTGCAGATTGTGAATAGCCCCCAGGCCCCTTCAATTTGGTAGATACATGCAAGTTACACTTTTGGAGTAAATTAACACTCAGATTGTCCGCAGAGAGTAATAATTTCCTAGACTCACAGTGGAACAGCAGGTGGATTGTCCGCAGAGAGTAATCTCCCCTATTCTCACAGAGGAACAGCAGGTGGATTGTCCGCAGAGAGTAATCTCCCCTATTCTCACAGAGGAACAGCAGGTGGATTGTCCGCAGAGAGTAATCTCCCCTAGCCTCCCAGAGGAATAGCAGATGGTTGTATGCAAGGTTTCTATCACTTCTCTTAGAGCCAGGTTCCACCACATGGAGGGAAAACAAAATGGACACTGTTGTCAGCTCACCTGTCAAAAACCACTTTTCCAAATGTCAGTCTAGGTTTGGTTGAGGTTAAAGGTAAGAGTAACTAAGGTGATGTACTTTGGTATCATCTGATCCTTGGTCAAGTTCTGTGGTCCTTGTTCCACAGGCGCCCCACAAGATGGAATTCATGAAATGAACTTTGCTTGGAACACTGATACCCTGCGGGTGTCCAAACACTGATAGCCAATAAACTATGTCCTTCACTGAGAAGGAAATAATGTCATTGATGACGAACCATATTTTCAACATTTTTTTATCTGAAAACATCTTGTTTGGCCATACAATGAATTTGAAGAGTGTTCCATAAGCCAAGGATGTAATATGGGAGGCTCTGCCTCTACAAGCTTTCTTTATATTAGCAGCTAGAAGCATTTCGAACATCTCTGATCGCAAAGAGTGAGGATTAGACGTAGGAGGTTTGTACCTTGAAGACAACCCTCTTCATAACGGGGAGCTAGAGAAGGTTCATCAGATGTCAATGTATTAACAGCATGACGGACGGTACCGTCAAAAAAATGGTACCATCAGTCAAACCCTTCAACACGCTTTTTGTTTTTCAAAAACAAAGTTCCAAAAGAGAATTTTGTTTTTGAAAAGACAAACACTAATGACCCCCAAACCGTGGGAGTTTTCTCCCATGACGTTGGGGGTCATTTAAAAATGTTTTGCTGTTTTCATGGTGCTAATGGAGAGCAAAAACAGACCATTCTACAGCTCACTCTAAAGCGAATTGCCAAATTCTGATGGCCTTTATTTCATCGGAGGAATATGTCAGCGATAGAGGCAGAGTTGTAGCCATCACTAACATACATAAGGTCCGCCCGTCTGTAAATCAGGTGGGCGGACCATCAGTTTGCCAGAGAGGGTACTCTGTCACCATTGCAATTGAGTACTCTCTTCACCAAACTGTTAATCAGACTCTTTGAAACTGAGCATGGAAGAAGCTTGCATTCTCTCAGGTAAGGTTTGGGAAGGAGAGATTTTTTATTTTATTTTAACTTTAGCCATGATAAGCTCTTTTCCAACTGAAAATGCTTTCGTTTTTTGTTATGGACCAGGGGGGTTTGAGTATGATAGTATGTGGACTGCATAAATTAATTGAGTGAATTTACATGTAATTTTCCTTTTGACATAATCCTATTGTCCACAGTCTCTTTCTTTTGCCCTGTATCGTGTTTTAGTCATTACCAGATCATAGTTACCCCGAGCAGCTAGCTGAGTTTTGTCAGACCACTTTCAGGGGTCCACGAGGCAAGCAGGATCTACTAGGCACAACCTTTGGGAGTGAGCCCTTTTACTCCTGATGTCCCAGGGACCGACCAACTATAGATCCTGAGCAACTGGGCCAAGTACCCCTTCAGCACTTGACTCTCAGTGATAGCTGTGGACAAGCAGTCAGAGGCTCCCTCGGAGCGGAAGTGTGGATACAGGTCAATGAACACTCATAACTCAAAGTGCAAACAGTATTGTCAATAAATCGATGCCCAATCAAATACTTACTTTATAAGAAAAAGAAGCATTTTGTTTGTATCCCTACACATGCAAAGGAATAATGACATTCTTTAGCAACAACACAATCACCTTGAGGTCGGGGCTCTAGCGTTTTTCAGGCAAGTCCCTGTCCCAACCTCTTTCTTGTAGCATAGTTGGGGTTGTTTCCCATTCAATTGTGGCCACATCCAGGGAATGCGTACTACTAGGCCATGCTCAAGAGTTACCCCATGAGCATGTCTATGTTGCCGCTTAGTACACAGCTCAGTCCACAGAAGCTCTTTCCTGACATATGGGGGTCGCCGAGCCCACACTGCACATGGGCAATTACCCAATTGGTGCAAAACTGTTCCCTCAAACCTCCCTCAGGGAGTCCTCTGGGTAGGGCTCCCCAATGGACCTCGCTCCCTCCAACGCTCTCCTCTTCCTCACAGGAAACATTAGTCTTGGCAAGCAGGCAGGCTTTGGTGCTTCAGACTGCAAGGCAGGGGGTCTTGATGTCCCTGGGTGATGTGCCTTCATCCAGCAGGGAGTCTTGCAGGCCTTGGCCCTCAGTCGTGGTCAAAGGGAGACGTCTTGCAGAGCTTCCCCTCCCCACATGGCCTGTCTGGCTTCTTGGCAGATGACAAATTTTAGGGTCTCAACCTCACCTTCCTATAGTCCATTTTCAAGCACCAAATGTGATATAGGGTCTGAGTCTGAAGTTTTATGTTGGGGTTCTGCTTCTTTTGAAGTGCATACTTTTCTTCTTCTTTGCTCTTGAGAGGCCGCCTGTCACAGCAGGAAAGACTCTGAGGCTGATTGTCCCACAACACAGGCCATGGGCGTGATCAGAGTTCACACCTGGATGTCATCCACAATGGTATACACATCTATAGGCTAATCCTATTAAATGGTATACACATCTATAGGCTAATCCTATTAAATCATCTATTAAAAACACTGCTATAAGATTGTTTCTACCACAACTTCAGTTAACCTTTCTTTAACACACATTAGTATATCAACAGTAATTACAACAGACCGCCTACCAAGTCGCTTTCTCTGAGGAACACTCGCAACTATAGGTATACTGCACATATGACATCGGTGTCCATACTATCACCAAGAATAAGGTGCAGAACTATTAGACTAAACCAATTTTCTTCTTGTCAATCTTAACATGACACCTCAGGAGTTTAAAGACAAATATATGGTAATATATTTCCATATTGAGCAATGTATGGGAGACAAAAGAGAAAAAATGTTTCTTAAAATGTTTGCCAGAATTTCACGCAGGAGAGAAAGAATTGCCATTTTTTTTTTTTAGTTATTTTTTTTTAGTTATTTTTAATGTTCTTCTTTATCATTATTTCTTCTGAGAAAAGACAGCACGCCATTTTTTGAGAAAATGCGCTAAATGATACTTGCATCTTTTTTCTTTTTGTTTCCTCCTTTACTCTGAACAGGTACTACTTGACCGCATGAGAATCGGGTCAATACACCCTGATACATAGAGACCCATACAAAATAAGGTCTCCACCACTTTTCCTTTTTTAGGTCCTGAAGAAAGCCCACTTGACCCACAAGGGCAATCACTGGGGCTGAAATATGTCGACCTTTTTATGGACACTCACAGTGCGTTAGACCACTAACTAGTCTTCCCACGCACGACACATATTTTAATATATCTCGAACCCAGATTGATTAAATTTTACAAATCGGGGTCTACGAGTTTTTAACATTTTGAGATTCACTTCACTAAAAACACTTTCACCTTTCTTTGATCACTACTGCAATAACCAGTGGTTTTCCTCCGGATGGAGGAAGCATACAAAAACTAACCCTATGATGATGCTGTCACGTTTTTAAGAGCAGGGCGGATAATCAAGATATACCGCTTTTCCGACTTTTGTACGTGAATGAGGGTTTTTTATCGGTACACTGCACGAATTTCATAAAACCCTGGTTACTCAGGTCAAGTGATCCATTCTCATTTTGATATCTAATCCTTTCAATTACAACATCTTTTGGCGACGATTTTAAAGAGGAACCTACGTGTGTGAACTGAAAGAAAGAAGAAACTGTGGAAACAAAATCTACAAGAAATAAAGCCTGAAGAAACTACAGAAAGAAGAATTTTAAAGGATACTTAAGCAACCTAAAAGTACAGAGAAAGACAGAATGTCCTCCAGCCCCACCAGTGTCCTGTTTCATCCAACAGCCTACCAGCCAGGGCGTGCTTCACGTTGGTACAGGTTTGGATTTCATACAGTGGTGACAACTAAACATCTCCAGCAACCTGATGTATTTTGGGACTTTTCATTGTTGTTCGGGAATTACTGGCAAAACGTGATGGAAGTTGTCAGTGTTCACAAGGAAGATGTGTGCCCTGTATTTTATTTCAGCTCATTGGCAGGCTCGTAATTTTGGATTGATATTCTGGCACCATACAGTCTAAGCATTGATTCATTGATTCAGTCCTGCAGGATTCCGACCCAGCAACGAGAGAAGGAAGTCGTGCCTATGGTCGCGTGAGGCTGCTGCATCGAGGGCTCCTGGAATGCAAGCTGCAGAAGGTCCACTGCAGCATCTACGTGCCCAGAGCCACCCAGCGCTCTTCACGTTGGCGTGAAGCCATCTTGGCAGCCAGTGGTTGTACCCTAGGTTGGGGCATATTCTCAAGGAGCTATCGCCGAGTTAACGGCACTTTATCGCAGCCAAAGTTGTGATAAATACATCGCCCCATTCACAAGCTGGTGTTAACAGCCCATAACACCAGTTTACCCGCGATAGCAGCCGCAAAAAACATCGCCACAGATGACCCCGGCAACTATCGCTAATGAGATGCAGAGTAGGCGTACCCGTGCAAAAAGCCGTGAAAACACCACTCCGCAACATTCTCAACGACCAGCCAGATCGGCGAAAAGACCACGAAACATGCGATAATGCGCGTTAGCAGCAGGAAATTAACACCTGCTCTGACCTGGTGTAAAGTCGGACGGCAGCCTCCACCACAAAAGGGAGCACAGCCCACAGCCACACCTGAAGACCAACAGATGCCATGGAGCCACTGAACATGCGGGCCGGACACCCAAGAGGGCCCCAACACCCACCGCCACCACCCCCAGGACCACCCCCACCCCCCCGGACACCCACCGCCCCCCCCGGACCAACACTGAGGCAGCGCAGACAAATACAGCGACCCTCCGAAAATGCACCAACCTCACAGACCCAACACCAGAGAATGTAATTGCCCACTACATGCCCAAAGGGACAACCCTCCTCCGCATCCTGACCACCATTGCCCATAGGCTGACGGTACCAACACAGCGGACAACCAACATCCCACCGCAGACAAAGCTGCTGGCCGTGCTGCACGTGTTGGCCTCTGGTACCCTCAAACCAACATCCGCCTGAGACGGAGGAGTCACACAGCCTGGCCAATCCAAGTCCCCCACAACGGTCATGGATGACACCATCAGCTTGGTACCCCACTATCTATACTTCACACACACTGCGCAGGAACAGCCGGAGACCAAGCAAGGCGTGTACGCCACAGCTGGCTTCCCGCACGTGTCAGGGGCAATTGACTGCACACATGTCCTACTAGTGGCCCCTGGCGACACTGCACACAATAAGCGCAACAGAAAGCGCACGTATCCCACCAATGTGCAGGCAATAGTGGACAACCATGGAAAATCCGCCAACGCCGCCGCCAACCACCCAGGCAGTGTGCATGATACCTGCACCTCCCGACAGTCCATCATCAACCTGCGCCACCAGGATGGCACCCACGGAAATGCACTGCTCGTTGGTCAATACCAAATGCACACACCACACACCTCAACTCCACAATCATGCAACACACAACACAGGAAATGCACACGTCACAAGCTCACATACAACATGCACACCCACCAGACACGACAGCACAACTCACTGTGGGAACCTGGGCCAGCCATGTACATGAGCCATCTACGGCATGGCACCTCGGACACACAATAGCAGAATGTCGGAAGAGGTGGGGACCAGGCATGTGCGAAGGAGGCAAGGGACCGATGAATGAGAATGTACACAATGCCAAGTGTGGCGTGGATGTTCTGGCCAGACTGCAGTATGCAGACCACACACATATCCATGTCGACACACACCGCTGGTGTTTGGAGTGTAGTGGACAGTGGACGCAACCATGTCACCCCAGCCAGTGGGGAAGATCGCGGAAATGTAGCTTGTGACGTCCCCCCGTAAGCGTGAGCGGAGTGGGCTGGCCCGGCGTACGCCAGGCCAGCGTAGGGGTGTGAATAAAAGGCACGAAACTCTGGGCGTGGTCCTCTTCTGGAATGCCCAACGTCTCTGCCAGGGCGGCGCCTCTCACCCCGCCACGAGGCCGACGCCATGAGCGGTGTTGCCAGCGGTCCTGTGCGCCTGCTGCACTCCGGGACGCTGGTCCCCAAACCAGTCCTGCCCGCCCCTGCGCACCATGGCCTCAATGCCCACCTTCCTACACCGGCGTGTGTCGAAGAGGGCCCACCACATGACGGTGCAATCTCCAAGCCCGAGGCCTGCGACCTTGGCAGCCTCCTCAGACCATCACGGCCTCCTCAACACAGGCCCGCAGTACTCCTTTCTCATTGACGTACTCCACCGGCATGCACAGCGGACAAGTAGGTCACACATTTGGAACTGAGTCTTGATTACACCATGGTAGAGCACATAAATCATGGCTGAGTGCATGTCACTATACACCCTTCGATGTGGTGCCAACAGGACTTAGTGTTACATCACAGCCACAAGATTCTGTGGGCCCACGCGGACTACTGCTCTCGGCCTACGCTGCGCTCGAGTAGGTCACAGAATTGGAACTGAACATCGATTATTCAAAGGCAGAGTACGAATCATTGCACGCAAGGAGAGGCATAAGAGGATGACGGGTTGCATTTGGGAGGAAAAAAGGATCATCGTTACGGAGGTGATCGAACACTACCGACAACTGCCCTGATGTCACTAACTCTGTGCATCGCGAGCCTACGACACGTGGCTGTGGCCCACTGCTGACCGCTGCCTCCGGCCTACACTGTGGTCCAGTAGGTCACAGAGTCTTGATTCGTCAATGCCGGAGTTCATATCAGTGTACCGGCATCATCGCAGACTGCATCCCCTCTCAGCCCCGGTGCGACTAAGTCTGTTCTCCGACATTCATGGACACTCTCTGGTCTTACATTGGTGGTGTCTGAGTCTATGGACTAGGGGGTAGTTTTCATCCTCATGCAGCTGATACCAAATTGGTGGTGGCAACGAGGCAGTCGCTTTCCACTCCTCCATTTGCTGCTTCCGGATAGCTTCTGCCCTCTGCATCATGCCCTGGAGGACACCTTCCACTGTCCCCCGCAACCCTCCGCCACATTCACCTTCGACATCGACGAGGACCCGCTCAGTCTCCGTGGCCCTACCTCAGTGGACCGCAAGTCACCGTCCTGTGGCGGTGTGCCTGTGCCTGCCGCTGTGCATCCAGGGCCACTAACTCTGTGCAGCTCAAGTCAGGGACCCTGTCTGAATGAATATTGGATGACCTCTGTGACAGTGGTCTTGGGGTCATCGGCACCATGTGCATGTGGCCCTGCGCTGTCCACTGCCTTCGGCCTCAACTGCGGACCACCAGGGCTCACACATCAAATCGAGTCCTGACCGGCCCGGCTGTCGCATCACCGCAGGAGGCACACGCCACCATCGCCAGGGCCAACTCCAACCACCATCTGCCAGAGTCGAAACAGTGGTACTGGCAGACTAACGGAGTTGCTCAGACCTGTCGTGGATGCCATCATCTGCCTGATCCCCTGCTCAGCACTCCAGGTGCCACTGACTCAGTGCACCGCAACCCATGGACCGTTACTGATTGAGTTTTGTGCTGTGGAGAGGTTGCGCAGCAATGTCACCTCAGGCAGTGTGGGAGACCTAGGACGTTGATGAGGAAGTTGATGCAGGTCTAACACACCCCACTGCATCTGCATCAGGAATATCCCAAATGGACACAATCCTAGTCATTTTCATCACATGAGCGCGCTCAGCTCTAGTGCCCCAACCTCAGTGCACTGCAACTCACGGACACTTCTGTTTGTATGTTGGGTGACCTCTGTACTTGCTCCGGCTCCCTCCATGTTGCTCAGCAGTTGACTCTGTTATGCAAGTGTTTTCTGTTTCCATTGCACTGGTGTCCACTGTTCAAGTTGTTGCCAGCACCAAGCACTCCGTGCGGGCCGGCTTATGCTCACCCCACACACATCCAGCACAGGCGTCACTGTACATGTGGCCCTGCCAATAAAGGGGCCGGGCGCACGTGTCCGTAGCCAGTTCAACATAATATCTGCGTGTGTCTCTAAGGCAGTGTGGGTCTCCTTTGTGGGGTGTAAGTGGTCCCTGAAGGGTAATTGACACCTCTGTATGTGATCTAGTTCGCCTTCCATGGGTTCGGACCACACCCGCACCTGTTCGGCCACCTCCTTTTGGCATTCTGACACCTGGCATTGGGGTGCCATGTGTGGGTCGGTGAAGTGTTGTGGGCCAGCCGTGCCTGCGGGTGCTTCATGCTGTGTGGTCTGTTGCAGGGGCTGGGTTCTCCTCTAAGTAGCTTGTCTGCCCTGGTCCTGGTGGTGGGTTGCGTGGGATGTCCATGTGCCGTTGTAGGGCATCGGTGTCGAAGGTGTGGTGGTCGTCTCCGGCATCACTGATGGGTTGTCTGGTCTGACCTGCTGGAGGTGTTGTTTGTCCCTGTGCAATGTGAAGGGGAGATGCATGTTGACATTGTGTTGACATTTATGTTGGCGCATTGTTCTTGTAGACATGCAGACTGTGTGACAATGTACATTGTGACTGTTTGGGCGGTACTGGCAATTTGAGGGGGGACAGTGGACATTTGGACTACATGACTGATGTGAGGTTGTACCCGTACATATGCATCTCACAGTTCCCTGCTCTGTCAAATGTGATTGGCCTGTTTCTGCGCATGGGCGGACCCAGTGTGTCCCCTGTTCTGCAGTGTCGGTGTTGCACTTTGTGCCACATTGTCATGGGATGTGCTGTGATTGCCATGTGTGTGTGCTGCAGTGTGCCACGGGGATGGGGGACATGACCCTGGGTAATTGTGGGTGTGCAGTGTGCTACACATCGTTGTGCATGTGTGCCATTGTGCCCATCTCCCCCCGTCCCCCCAGTACCTGTTCGTTCCTCACCCTGTTGTTGTTGTGTCAGGTCCTCTCGAGCTGTGTCCGTACTCCCACCTCCTTGCACCGTCTCCACACTGATGACTGGCCTCCATTTCCTCCAGCTCCTCCTGTGGCGCAGGACTCCCACCTCCTGTCGCCGTTGCTGCCTTCCTGTTGGCAGCGGCTTTGGGCCTGGTTTAGGTTTTCACGTCATGCCAGCGCCTCTTGGCCTCCTCCATTGGCCTCCTCGACACTCCGGCTGCATTCAAGGTAGTCTGATTGTGGGTCAGTTGCTGGTAGTGTTCTGTCACATCCGTGACGCTGGTCTTGTTTTCCTACGGACTGCACCCCGTCTTCCTCTCCCTCTTCTCCTTGGCCTTCCCCGACCCCGTTGGTCCTTGCTGGTGGTCTGTGGGGCTTGTGGGGTTCGCGTTGGCCTCTGCGCTCGGTCAGGGTGCATCCATGTTCCTATGCACTTTGGATTGTTTCTGGTGTGTTGTTTTTGTTGCTTTTATGGTGCATTCTCCCGCCAGACGCGTGGGATTTGCAGGCCTGCCGCTGGTTTTCGCTGCTTTTTGTATCGCGATTGGCCTCATCGCAGCTTTTTTTGCGTTCGTGTTTTGCATTTTTGCGGTGTGGCGTTGATTTTAACGCGGCCATTTGACGCGTTATCTGGTGACTATCGCATGGTACCACCATGTTGTGAATACTTGGTTAACACGGCGTAAATTTCCCGCGATAGACTGCAATGTTGGAGGTTGCGTTAAGTAACTTTTGCGATGGTTATCACACGTTCTTGAGAATATGCCCCTAGGTTGTCTTTCCAGCCGCATCTTTCACTCTGCGTTACGGCGCAACAGCAAGGAATAAATGGACAATAGAGAAAAATAAAGAAAACTGATGCTGCTTATTTGAGCAACGTATTTGCTGGGAAGGAAGAATCTCAGCAACAAGTCTTCCTGGAGGAAAGAATCTGCATTGATGTATGGTATTCGGGTGAGAGTTCGATACGTAATTTTGGACAAGGATCAAAAGAGGACTGTACAAATAGTCCTAGGGGCATCTAACTAGAAAATAGTTTTAAGAATTCATGAAATCTTGCAAAACACTGGTTCTCTGTGAATGATGTAAGTGTAAGCAGTTTAAATGTTAAACATTTTTCCATACTGCTTCCTCCAGCCCGTGGGAGTTATGAAGTTTTTTTTATTTTACGCACCTGGAGACATTTGTTGGCAAGACAAGGAAGGGTACCACCAAGATTATCTACTGGGTACAACGAAGACTATTCACTTGGGCAGATTTTGGACTTTGTGATCTAGTTGATCTCCCAATGGTTTTACTGCTGATGTTTTTGTGACATGCACTCTGTAATACATTTTGATGCATGGAAGGTGGGCCAGAAATCGTAATATAAGTGTGCAAAACACATCCATCACTGGCAAGAGAGTGCATGTGTTTGTGAGAAAGAGCGACAGTGTCAAATTGCTTGTTAGTATGTTGCCAAGGTTTTTAGTTTTCATTAAAAATGGGTATTTCTAACACATTATATGTTATGATGTTTTGTAGTGAGATGACTGTTAGGGAGCATGTCACCCAAGGTTTTGGGGTGTTCCTTGAGGGATTACTGCATACTATTGTGTGGTTGTGGGATGATGTAGGTATATCACCCCATGTTGGGGTTGTGTTTGAGATGCCTTTTCCGGGTTAAGTCACTCAGGTCTACCACTATTGTGTGTTTTTGGGATGATGTAGGTAAATCACCCCCTGTTGGAGTTGTGCTTGAGATGACTGGTTGAGAAGAAGTGAGAAGATGTTACTCACGTCTACCACCTTTGGTGGTTGGGATGGATTATAGGGTAATCACCCACATACATAGGCGTTATGTTTGAGATGACTTTATGGGGATAGTCTCTCTTGTCTACCACTATTGTGTGGTTGTGGGATGGTTGTGTGTGAGTCTCCCACTTATAATGGTACTGGTGATGTTTTAAGTGTGGTATGATGGTGGGGGGTGTAACCCACACGTGATGGTTTTTTTTCTTTCGCTATGAATGGTCTCTACTGCACCTTCAGTGGTTGCTTCCCTGGGTGTTGTCTTTCATGTCAGCCTGGCCAGCTGGCATGTTTGAGGCATTAGGAGTTTGGTAGAGGAGCTGTGGTGCGGTAGAGTGTATGGTGTTATTTGTTAATGGTAAGGGAGAAGATGTGTGAGGTGTGTTTGTTTCATTTATTGAGTGCATTATTTATTGAGTGTTTGATCATAGTGACACGTTGACGTGTACCATCTATCTACATTTATAATGGCAATATGCTTGCATTCAACAAGTTACTTGCTTGTATTTTGATTACATTTATATCTTTATTTTTATTTATTGTGATTAGCATGAATGGTCTTTTACAATTAATAACTTACATGCATGTTCTTTTTACATTTGATATTGTGATGTGTACCATCTCTATATTTAAAAATACAATATGTTTACTTACTGAGTTCAGCAATATGTGTGCAACTTCTTTCCACCTGTTATTTCCATGCACTTTTCTCGCCTCTCTTATTGGCTATTTTGTAGACATGCATGGAGTAGTCGCTAATGGTATTCTAGTGTTTGTAGAAGGGAAATATGTTATACCTGCTGCTCAGCCAGTGTGACTGGGGTGTGGAATGATGGTGTGTGGTGAGGCTGTGGAATGTGGAGGTTTGAGAAAGTCAGTTGGAGGATGGGCTGAGCAGCAGGAAGGCTGCTCCTGGTGGGGCTCTTCATGATAACTCCCTAATAAACACCCTACATAATCTACACCTGGACTACTGGACATCCTTTTAATTACAACAAGGCTGTAGGGGGCTGGCTTAGTATGTGGTGCACACTTAAAGGAGTGATGCGCATTACACTAATCCAGGCAACCCTTATGGTGATTTTAGTTGTCTTTGATAACCTTAGACTCTCAAAGTGGTGGCTGTGGAGAGCAGCCTTCATGCCTATCTTGAAAGAGTGTAAAGCAGCTTGTTTTACCACATTTAATCGACAGGGTAGATTAGATGAAAAAGAACCACACAGTGTATATGAAAAATAAGACTATTTATTAAACAACACAATCACTAACACATTGGTATATCTCCTACCCAGAGATATCAACAATACACATGAAAATACATTAAGGAAATCAGGTACACAAATATACACTGGTCTCCAGGGGGGGGCCAAACCATTTACTAAAGAAGTGGAATGTGAACTGCAAAGAAGAACAGGACTTGGACCAAAGGACTCAGAGGAGCTGGGAGAACCAGAAATCATCCGAGGTAAGTACCCAGGAACTCCACAGAGGTTGCATGCCGAGTGGAAACACAGCCACATGCCCAATGGAAGTCTATGGAGAAGTCACGGTTGCAGTTTTAAAGAAGCAGGATACTTCCAAGAGAACCCCGAAGAAACTCTTTGCAGGATGGAAGATTGGAGAGCCACCCCACCCACGGATGCCCAAAAAAACGGGTTACCTGCACCAGGGAAGCCTGGTGCATAGGGGTGAAGTGACGTCGGAACCTCCCGTAGACGACAATAGGCGACTTAGGAAGAAAGACCTCTGTAAAAGTCTCTGAAGATGTCCGGTGGAATACAAGGATGGATTCCTGAAGAGGAGAACCTGCAAGCAGAGGGGACAGAGTCTATGCCACTCAGAGGTGACCAGGAGGCACGGAGACCCAATGCCCACTCTTGTCAGAAAGTCCAGGAGAGTTGACAAGAACTTTGTTGCTGAAGCTGTGGGGACCAGGAGATGCTGTGGAAGACCAGGAGCTATACATGAGCTGTCTCATGTTGGATATCGGTGTCTAGGTGGTCGGTGTCCGGCGTGAGCACCAACAAGCCTTGGTAGCTGCAACTGGTGTGGAAGATGACAAGATGCAATCGTTGGGACCAGGGACCAACCAAGTGCAGGAGAGTCAGAGCAGGCACCAAGTTAGCAGGGGAGCCCACCAAAGCAGAAGAAGGCCCTCGAGAGGAGCCACAGGCCAGAGGCACAGGAGTCACAAGAGGACCTCAGGCAGCTCACTAAAGATGGAGGCCCACGGTGCAAGGGATGCAGTGAGGATGCTGATCTTTGAGGGATGAGCTGCAGGAGGCGTGAGCTTCTTGTAGCCCAAAGATCTCTGGAGTGTAGAGCCAACAAGTCTTAGCAACGGCAAGTCAATGCGGTGCACAGCGGCTCCGACAAGGGATACTGTCATCCAAATTGCACGGAAGATAGGTCAGGCCCCTGGAGAGCCACAGAACCACAACCTGTGTTGCTGAGCCTCAGGACGACTGTAGAACACAGGAACAGCAGCCTGGTCAGCTCCGGTGCAGTGCCTGCAAATGCAGGGGAGTGACTCCTTCACTCCAAGGGAGATTTCTTTAGATGTCCTTGATGTCCTCAGGTTTTTAGTTTTATATAGCGCAAACTTGACCCGAGACATCGGGTATCAGAGCGCTTTACATGAGCACCAGTTTCGATACAGAAGGTCACATTCATTTTTGTTAGGCACGGGGAGATTAAGTGATTTGCCCAGAATCACAGGATGTTGAGCGTCGTTGCCGAGACTCGAACCCGGCTACCCAGCTTCGAGGTCGACCGCTCTAGCCATAAGGTTACATCCTCTCCCCTAAGTTGAGTCTTGTTCCACGATGAATCTGAAGACCCACAAGGAAAGGGTTGGAACGACTTGGGGATCCCTCCCAGAGGATGGGCTGGACAGATGGGAGGATACTCCCCTATCCTTTGTCCAGTTTTGTGCCAGAGCGGGAACCAAGGGTTCCTAAACTGGCTCAAACCGGAGTATGCAAGGAGGGCTCCACTTGTGTCCTTCAATGCAGTCTGGTGGCGCTGGAAAGCGCCCCCACCCCACCCCAATACACTAAGTCCTGTCTGGGAGATGGTCACACCTCCCTGTGACAGGAAACCTATTGTTCTACCGTCCCCTGCCCAAGCTCAGCTCTGCAGCAGGCGGGCAGAACAGTGTCTGTGTTCGGCTGCAGTGCTAGCTTGCTGGCAGACCCTGAAAGGCTGTAACTGGGAGTACAGGGGTTTCCCTAAAGAGCCCCACAGTACATGGGATTATACCTCCAACACCGGAATCAGTGTTGGGGTATTATTCCAACATGTTTGATACCAAACATGACTAGGTTTGGTGCAGCTATTATATAGTTAGACATCTCATAATGACTGATGTCCACTATATGTCTTAAAATGGCTGACCGCACTTACTAAGCCTGGAGAATCAACTCCGGGGTTTGTAAGGGTGTCCTGCTCATGCAGGTACACCCTCACATTTATAACCAAGCACCCTGCCTTCGGGATTGAAGGGCCTTCCATAGGGGTGACCTATAGGTTTTAAGTGTAGTGACCTCAGATATAAGGAAACTTATATCTGTCATGGGGGTGCAAGCACCATCTCACACAGGATGCAATGGCAGGCCTGTATTCACAGGTTAAGTGGATTCTCATGGGTGCCACAATACATATTGCAGCCCATTGGAGACCCATGGGGCACCTATGTCCTGGGTACCTTAGTGCCATATACTAGGGGCTTATAAGAGTACACCAGTAGCCAATTGTGGAGGTACCAAAGTACATACCAAAGCCATCTGGGGAGAGAGAGCACAGATGCTGGGTTCCTAATTAGCAGGATCCCAGCAAACTATAGTCAAAAAACACACTGACACCAGGCAAAAAAGTGGGGGTAACCATGAAAGCAGATCCTACTTTCCTACACTGGCACACTTACACTCCGTGTGCATTCACAGCACACGTATTGTCAAGTACTATTACCTCCATGTATTGTGCTACCACAGACACACATACATTCAGCACAGACATTTAATCTGTGATGACATGTTCAATACTGTAGCTTCTCTGCATTGTACGATGGTGTGCTATTTACAAGCACACACACTGCCAGCACACACGATCACCATGTGCGAACTTCACCATACTTCACCCAGCACATGCTTTCATTGTGCACCCTACATTGGATGCATTAATACCCTAAACCACTAGACCCACTACATCTGCCATGTAATTTATTCCTCGCAAGAATACATAAACTCACTACATGCACTTACCATGCATTCACTGTGCAGCACTGCTCTGTCCCTGTACTGTACCCTTCCCAGGCACACATACATCCAGCGCAGAGTCACTACTCCTGCGCTGCACAGCACTCTACATCTACCTGATGTAGGCCAAGGTTGAGTTAAGCACACAGCAGTGGAACTTTAAAAAAATGAGTGAGCCTGTAGGCCTCACTCTAGTGACACAGGATGAAAAGGACCTCTTCCCTCCTACTGATCACTACACTGTATGATGCCCCCACCACACTAGTGCTAATTATCTCTTTGGTGAAGTTGGTAGCCTTCCACCACTAAGAGGGTAGCACTTTGGGTGCCCCTCTCTGTCCAACAAAATCACAATCTGTGAGACAGGTGTATGTCATGGTGCACATGCATGATCCTTGTTTGCCTATGACAACTAAAATCAGAGTTAGGGAGTGAGCCAACAGGGCAGTTGGGCACTCAGGCTAGGGGTACACTTCTTTTTACCATGCAGAGGACTTTTCCATCCCTACAAGTTTGTTTTATCTGACTGCATAGTTTAAAGGAGGCAACAATTTAAAGGGCACTACAGATCCACTCTGCAAAGGTAACCCAACCATCTGAGGGATTTTCTACATACATTTGCTCTCCTAATGTGTCTGAAGTGTCTAAAAAAGACTTTATTATTTTGGACCTGTTTTGCTCCTTTCAGGCTTCTCTTGAGCCGCCCTTGTGTTACTGAAACACCTCATTCCATAAATACTTTATAAAAGACAATAAGATGTGTAAGAAGGGTATTGTTTTGATATATATACATATATATATATATATATATATATATATATATATATATATATATATATATATATACAGAGAGAGAGTGAGAGAGAACGCTTTCGTTGAGCCCCTTTCGCCATTAGTTCCATGTTTTTTCATGGTTTACCATTGTTTAATTTGCTGCCCATCGAGCCCATGGCTTGGAACTGATAAGTGTTCTGCTTGCACAACTTAGAAAAAACAACTTTTAGAAAATTGCTAAAGAGATGTTCTAGATACTTAATATAGGTTGTTTTTTCCTACATGATAATTCCTTTGAATATTAGGGTAACATCGTCCAGAACACGCTGGAATTCCTTTCTCAGACTTGATCTTGATTATCACACCCATTATAACACAGCATTGGCATGTTTATTTATGACATAGGAAAAAATGAAATCTCCTGAGGCTTGCAAAAGTGAATATGCAAATGTATGTGTTGAAGTCACACCATCTCCATGAACTGGCCAGTAGAAACCAGAACCACAGAGGCTTAAGGGGAACTCCCTCGTGTAAAAGACAATAGACCAAAGGCATAAAGTTTGGAGCTGCTTGGTGTACACTGAGGTTACATTAACCTATATTCCACTTTCAAGGTCATACTAGAATATACAGCCTGGACTTATCTTGTTGGTTGGTGATCAATAAAAATACTAATTGATAAAGGGGAACTCTCCACGTATAAGATCTCTTCTTTTTGGCACATTTAATAGCCACAAGATATATTAATAGCTGTGTAATTTCTTAGCTTTAGACGATTATGCCCTAAGGGGCTTATTTATGAGAGCCCTACATCACTTTTGCACCAGGTAAAGTGGTGCATGCGTGACGCAGGGCTTTCAATCCAATTTATGAAGCCACCCTGCATGGCTTTGAGTGTCCTCATAAATCATGAGTAAGGCATGGCAGCGCAAATCGCTGCATCACCTTACTCTCCATCTAGGAGGCATTCCCTGGGCGTCGCAGTGGGCTTTCCCATGCAGCACCCATGGAATTTGATGCTGCTCCAAATTTACAAAATCATGTAAACCTGGGAAAGTGCCAAATCAATATGCCATTCTGCAGCACACATGGAAAGAGGAAAATGCCTTTTAGAATTATTTTTGTGTAGGAAGGTGTACCTTCCTCCTGCTTGCAATGGAGAGACCCTTGCACCATGGTGCAAGGGTGCCTACATTGGTGCTAGGCTGCAGAAATGGTGCCAGCACAGGGAGAAAGGACAGGAATGCACTGTATTGCATAAATATGGTGCATTCTTGCCCTTTCACTTTGGCGTAGGGCAGTGCAGCAAGGTGCATTGCTGAGCTGCCCTATACCAAAATCCCATAAATGAGGGCCTAAGAGAGGACCGAATTAAGATCTTCTGGCCTGGGCACAGGATTGTTGAGATTGAAGATGGCTGGAAAGAGAAGGAAGTAAAGAGTTGATGAAAATTCATGTTATTGTGCGGAGGCTCTTATGAAAACTACATGGCTATGGTAATTAAAACCTCAAAAAAGAATTGTTAAAACCAAAACCACAGTTGAGTTTTTTGCCCTTGTTTTTTCCCGCTTTCAACAAAAGGAGATATTCAAGGGCAGCTGTTCTGTTTATAGCATATTTCTCTAAGATTCTGAGATTGAGGCATGAGGGTGGCCACCTGTGAGGCCTCTAATAGTGGTTTGTAACACAGCAGACAGTTTATAGCAATTCTAACTTGAGGTACTGTCAGGATAATGGAGGCGGTGCAAGGTAATCAAAAAAGGGACGAGCCTAAAATCCCACTCATCTGCCCATTCCAATTGAAATAAAGAACGGAAATATCTAAATTACGAACCAGAGAAAAAATGGGGGAAGTGAGGGACACCGGTGACCATGATTAAGGACAAATGAAAAAAGAACAATTGATGGACATAATGCTGAACAATGTCATGCATTCACTCCAGTACAGAGATCTGGGCCTAAATCCATTGTTTTTTTGCTCACCATTCCATTCCAGTTTAGACCCAGCCATATGCAAATCAGTCTTGACCCTGTTCCCCATGGGAACAGTCCAGCCCGAACTGCCAGGCCAGGTCCCCCTGGACTGGAAACAAGCATCCTAGGACCGGTTTCGGGATATCACCCCTTATAAGCCATGCTAGCTTGACTCCAGTGGCATGGAGAGCACAGGACCCACGTCTGGGCATACCCGCCCTACTAAGGGTAAAAAATGAAAAAAGAACAATTGATGGACAGAATGCTGAACAATGTTATGCATTCACCCCCAGTACAGGGATCTAGGCCTAAATCCATCGTTTTTTTGTTCCCCATGCCATTCCAGTTTAGACCCAGCCATATGCAAATCAGTCGTGGCCCTGTTCCATATTGGAACAGTCCAGTCCGAACTCCCAGGCCAGGTCCTCCCTGGACTGGAATACCCCGAACCCTAGGACCAGTTTTGGGGTATCGCCCCTCATCAGCTACGCTAGCTTGACTCCAGTGGCATGGAGAGCACGGGTCCCATGTCCGGGCTGGACTGTTCCCATGAGGAACAGGGTCAAGACTCATTTGCATATGGCTGGGTCTAAACTGATGTGGTATGGTGAGCAAAAGAACAATGGATTTAACCCAGATCTCTTGACTGGAGGTCAACGCATGATTTATTCAGCATTCCGTCCATCATTTGTTTGTGTAGCACTTTTTGCCTTAAGTGGGATGGGTATGCTTAGACGTGGGTCCCCGCTCACTGTGCCACTGGATTCAAGATAGCCTGGCTGATGAGGGGTAATTCCCCGTATCTGGTCCCAGGATGCTTCTTTCCGGTCCAGGGAGGGCCTGGCTTGGCAGTTCGGGCTAGACTGTTCCTATGAGGCACAGGGTCAAGACTGATTTACATATGGCTGGGTCTAAACTGGGGTGGCATGGTGAGCAAAAGAACGATGGATTTAACCCAGATCTCTTGACTCGGGGTGAATGCATGATTTATTCAGCATTCCATCCATCATTTGTTTGCGTAGCACATGATTAAGGACAGGCACTGGATATTGGCTCAGGACTTTCACTTAATCATTGCTTAGTACTGTTTGAAAAAAAACATAACAGTGATTGTCGGTATACTCATAACACAAATATGAGTGATATTTTGCATTTAGTAATAAACTTACACCATTCTCAGGGTGGTAAAATGATGATGTGTATGTATCTGACCTGGAACAAGGGCATAGCCCAAGCATGCTGAGAAAGTGTTGCCAAGATTAAACAAATCCACAATACGAGGTAATTTCAAAGTTCAGCAAGCAGTTCTCTGAAAATGTAAAATCAGGGTAAGTTGAGAAGGGACAGGGATCGGAACCAAAAATGAAACACATCCAAAGTGCAGGGACGAAAGCCGTTGGCTAACTATGCAGCAGGGAAGTAGCCAAAACATCATGGGATGTTGCCAGGCACCTGAGCTACTGCAAGAGGAGATGTTATACTATTGCCTCTAATCTTGTATAGAAGTCCTGCCCTAGAACCCAGAAGTGATTCCCTGTACGTTTAACTCAATTGAACTAATATTCTCAAATCCTGACCCCTCCTGAACTTTAAGAACATGTGGAAAAACAAATATTATGCATTAATAATTATTAAAGGTGATATTTAGAATTAATTAAAATATTATTATTTTTATTTTTTTTAAATCTTTTTTATTGAAAGAATCAACATAAAGTCAATACAACAAAAACAAGTGCAGTGCGGTGAAGTCGTCAACATTTTCAGGTAATCGCAGTATACTAATACAGTAAAGACAAATCATAGCACAGGGTCTACAGTGCAATCCCGTGCTTTGTAGTTTCCAGTATATTCCAAACATTAAATGTCCACATTATCAATCACCGATGAGGGGGGATCACTGAAAGGGGTACATAGCAAACCCCTACTCTCATTCCATGGGCCCCAGATCCTTGTCCATTTGTGCGGGCATCCCCTGCTTTCATAAACAACCCTCTCCGCTTGCATACACCAATTCATATCTGACTCCCAATCAGTGTATCATGGCTGAGCCCCTCCCTTCCATGTTCTAGCTATATTGCGCTTCGCCACCATGCAGCCCAAAGAGACCCATAGCTTCTCAGATCTTGACAAATCCGTGGCTTCCCAGATATTCAAAAGACAAAGCCGGGGGGAGACTTCAATAGGTGCTTTACTTATCCGGGACATAACCTTCTCCCTGTACTTCTGGAGGATCGGGCATTCCAACCATTGGTGTATGTAGGTACCGGTGTGGTCGCATCCTCGGGGACAGGCCGGGGAATCTAGAACCCCCATTTTGACAAGGACTGAGCTAGTATAATAGGCTCGGTGGATAATTTAAGTTGGATGAGTTTGAAACGGGAACGGATCGCCACCTCGCAAGGAGAGGCCAGGGCTTCCCGCCAGTCGTCATCGTCTATATCTCCTATGTCGTCTACCCATTTTGCACGAGTTTTCTCCTGAGTATCTGGCGTGTTATTCAGGATTTTGCAGTAGGTCAATGAAATAGCTTTTTCCTGGAGATAATCATCCAATAGCCTGTCCTCTAGGGGCGAGGAGACCGGCAAGTCCGCTCCCTTAGGGATCGCTCTATGTAATGCATTGCGGGCCTGGAGGTAGCGAAAGGTATCCCCCCCTTGCAACTGGTAGTCTCTCTGCAGGTCGCTAAGCGGAATCACCCCACCCGTTTTCTACATATCCCCGACCTTCGAGAGGCCGATCAGGTCCCATTTGTCGAACCCTGGTTGCTTGGACAGCATACCCAATCGACAAGAGTCAAGCAACGGAGTGACTTGCGTAATTCTATCTTTCCATCCAAGAGCAGCTGTAGCCTTATGCCATAGAGCGACCGTGGTGGAAGTTGGGGTGAGTCTGGGCGTGTGTTTCGCACCACCATAGAGTGCCCTTAAGTAATTTCATTTAAACATATTATGCCTGTCCATCCTATAGGCGGGATCTGCAGTGGGTCGATGCATCCAGTGGTTCAGAACCACTAACTGTGAGGCCCAATAGTAGGATCTAATGGCGGACAGGGCTATGTCACCATCAAACCAGCTTTTTTGTGAGCTTAGTGAGGGCAATACGGGGAGTACCGTGATTCCAGAGCAAGGCTCGCACCTCAGAGTCAATGGACTGAAAATATTGCGATGGAACCAAATGTGGCGTGTTCTGCAGAACATACAGAAAACGTGGAAGCGCCATCATCTTGTAGAGGGCGGCTTTGCCCAACAGCGTAAGGGGTAGTGTTTTCCAGTGCTGCACATCCGCTCGAAGGCGGCGCAGGGGGGGGGCACAAGATTCCGATCATGAAAAACAGAGGAATCAAGCGTGATATATATTCCTAGGTACTGAAAGCCATCTGTGACTATTTTGGCTTCGCAGCCTGCGGGTAGCATCGGGCAGTCTCCGCTCAAGACGTAAATCAGTGATTTATCCCAATTGATAGTGTAACCGGAGTATTTTTGGAAGAGAGTAAAAATATGTAGTACTCTGTGGATAGAAAAACGGGGTTTAGCCAAGTAGAGCAAGATATCATCGGCGTAGAGGGAAATTTTGTCCATCCAATCTACCGACCAATTGGGACCCCTAATGAGGGGTCCCCCCTTATCCAGATAGCCAGAGGCTCAAGGGCCAAAGCAAAGAGCAGTGGCGACACGGGGCAGCCCTGTCTCATACCCTTCCCCAATGCAAAGGTCGCCGACCGACCGCCGTTCACCGCAATCCGAGCTAGGGGCTTAGACTAAAGAAGACGCACCCAGGACAAAAACCGACCTCCAAACCCATATCTTTCAAGTGAGGCAAACAAGAAGGGCCATTCAATCATGTCAAACGCCATTTTGGCATCAAGAGACATAATTACGGAGTCCTGCTGTATAGTGGAGGCCCGACCCAGGACCCCGTAGAGTCGACGGAGATTCAGCGCGGTGTTTCTAGCAGGCATAAAACCGGATTGATCCAGATGTATCAACTTGTGAAGATAAGGGGAGAGGCGCAGAGCCAGGAAAAATATTATTTTTTAATAAAATATATTGTTACATTAATTTGTAAATGCCAAAAAGTTATAAAAATGTTGTATAATTAAGTTAAAAATACGTATTTTTTTATTTTTTCTTACATTAAAAAATATGTATTTATATTTTTACCATTTTTAAATACTTAATTTGAATTAACATTATTTCCTGTGGGGGTTATATCTAAATCCCTGCCTCCATTATTTTCTGTGGGAGGGTGTAGAAGTACAGTGATAGGCCAAGTGAGGCGCTGCACTTACCATTTTTTTGTAGTAACTTAGTAACTTACACTCATAACTTTGGCTCCACACCCTTTCTCAGGGAGTGAAAATGTGTAAGTCTATACTTTTGAGTAACTTTACACTTTGGATTTTGTGAATAGCCAAAAGTAGAAACGTTATTCAACAGTGAAAGAGTAAAATTACACATGTAAATTACTCATAAGTGTAACTTACTTTTGTGAATTGCTCCAGAAATGTGATATTAATTTAGCCTTGTTCAACTGCATGTATTTCATCTGTCTGCTTATTTTAAGTAGAGTCATTATCTGTACACATATCTTACATTTCGGAACTCACAGCAGCTGAACATTGAAGGCACTGAGCCCTGCTGGCCTCTGCTGTAGTGAGTTCCTGATCCCCAAGAGGTGCCTCCCCAGGTCCTGGCCCTTGA
Source organism: Calotriton arnoldi (assembly GCA_963921515.1). Classification (NCBI taxonomy): domain Eukaryota; kingdom Metazoa; phylum Chordata; class Amphibia; order Caudata; family Salamandridae; genus Calotriton; species Calotriton arnoldi. Next base: position 970,329 of record CAWUFW010007033.1, on the reverse strand, counting down.
CAGGCATCAGTGGATTCCCATCTGTGAAACCCTGAAGTTTCGAACTCTGCGCACTGGACTTTGAGAAGGTAATTTTTTCATCTGAAGTAACCTGGTAACTGTATCCAGTCCGCACTCCATCACAGTCGGCCTGAACTTGTGACTTTGTCCTGGTCTAGTGTGACTTTGACCCACACTTAGCACTTTCTGCTTCTTGGCACTTAAAATTGCATATCTCTGGTTCTACTGATTGGTTTTTTGTCGTGTTGGTCTCATTTTATTTATTAATCTGTACTCTATTTTTCTAAATTGTTGTGGGATTTGTCTTGTGTTGCATTTTCACATTATTACTGTTTAAATGATGCATAAATACTTTACACATTGCCTCTAAGTTAGGCCCGACTGCTTTGTGACCATCTACCAGAGGGTTAGTGTTAGAAATTGGGTTTTTGGTTGACTGGGGTATAAACTTCACACCAGGTTAGAAAAATAGAGCTTACTTTTATAAATAAAACAAGACCAAATGACAAAAATCCAATTAAAAGATTTGTAGTTATGAATTTTCAAAGAATAAACAATAAAATAGCGCTTAGAAACATAAAGCGCCAACCAGGGATATCTGGTTGCGCTGGACCGGGTCAAATGTAAAAGTTCAGGCCGACTGCGATGGAGCGCAGGTCAGATACAGTTCCAGGTATGTCCCACTGAAGTTTTACCTTCTCAAATATTGTGCCAAAATTAACGTTCACAGGGAAGTAGTTCGCTAGGAGCAAGGAGAGCATCGCTGGAGGTGGTCGGTAGGGGCGCAAAGAGCAGGCTGGGCATCATGGACGGATAGGCTGGAGCCTCATGCTGGTGACCCACACCAGCGGACGATGCTTGCTGTGCGAAGAGATGAACTTGAGGTGGCTTGCACTGATTCCTTGTGCGAGCATCGCGGTTCAGGTGCAAATGGGCTTATTCATGATCACGAAAAGACCAAAAGCTTGACTTTAAGAGCTCGAGATCCACACCATGGACCCAGGGACCTGAGAGGTGCCTCTTGTGGGTCAGGAACTTGTTGAAGATGGGTTCAGGAGCTGTTGGGAGCATGTTTTGTCCCTGAGGCTCAGATCAGGAGGCCAGCAGACTAGCCCTTTGAGTCCCTCTGGGGTCCGGGGTTCAAGATGGGTTCCAGGTCCAGTTCTTCCTCTCAAGGCAATAGGGCAGCAGGCCACAGGTCAGTGCATCAAGGAAGCAGCTCTTTCAGAGGGGCAAGTCCAGCAGAGTGGCAGTCCTTTCACCAGCACAGCAGTCCTTCCTCTCAGAGGATCCACAGTTCCAGAGGTGAACTGAATTGGTGGTGTCAGAGGTCCAGTACTTATACCCAGTTGTGCCTTTGAAATGGGGGGAGACTTCGAAGAAGGGTCTTAGAAGTGCATAAATGTCCTCCTTTCCTGCCCTGGCTCCACACTCACTACAGGAGGGTATGCAGCCCTTTGTGTGGACAGGACACAGCCTATTCAGGTGTAAGTGTGAGGCTCTTCCACGCTCCTCCCTCCCATCTCCCAGGACGACCAACAAGTCACACCTAAGCTCCCTTTGTGTGTGGCTGTCTAGGGGAGATACACAAAGCCCAACTGTCACCAACCCCAGACATGTGATAAGAGACAGGCAGCAGGCACCAATTGAAGTAGAAAAATACAAACTTTCTAAAAGTGGCATTTTCAGAATAGTAATTTAAAATCTGACTTCACCATAAATCGTGATTTTAAATTGTGATTCCAGAGACACCAGACTTGGAAGTCTTATCTCTTCCCAATTGGAAATTACACTCATAAAATGTAATAAAATAATCCCAATGTTATCCTATGGGAGCGATAGGCCTTGCAGTATTGAAAAACGAATTTAAGAGTTTTTCACTACCAGGACATGTAAAACTTAAAGGTACATGTCCTACTTTTTAAATGCACTGCACCCTGCCCTTGGGCTGTCCAGGGCCTGCTTAAGGAGTGACTTATATGTATTAAAAAGGATGTTTTAGGCCTGGCAAGAGGTTTAACTTGCCAGGTCGACATGGCAGTTTAAAACTGCACACACAGGCTCTGAAGTGGCAGGCCTAAAACATGGTTAAGGGGCTACTTAAGTAGGAGGCACCATCAGTGCTGCAGGCCCACTAATAACATGTAAGTTACATGCCCCGGGCATATGTAATGAAATTTACTAGGGACTTATAAGTACATTAAATATGACAATTTGATATGAGCCAATTGTAGGAAGGTAGGATCCTTCTGCATGGTTACCCCCACTTTTTGCTGGTGTCATTATTTTTTACTGACTAGTCCGGCTGGGATCCTGCTAATCAGGACCCCAGTGTCTGTGCTTCTTCCCTACATTGGACATGGTAAGTACTTAGGTACACTCCAAATTGGCTACTGGTGTACCCTGGTAAGTCCCTAGTATATGGTACTAGGGTACCCAGGGCATAGGTACACCAGGGGTCTTCAATGGGCTGAAGCAGGCATTATGCCACCGGAGAGAGACCACTCAAATTGTGACTACAGGACTGCCATTGCAGCCTGTGTAAGCTGGTGCTAGCACCACTTACGAAAGATATAGGTTCCCCTATATCTATGGTCACTGAACTTGAAACCTATAAGTCACCCCTGCACCAGGCCTTTTTAATCCTGAAGGCAGGGTGCTAGGTTCTGAGTGTGAGGGTGCCCCTGCATGAACAGGACACCCCTACAGACTTCAGAGTCCATTCTCCCGGGTTGTAAGTGAGACAGCCATATCATATATAGAGGGGCACCGCGTCACTACACATCAGTCATTAAGATACATAGAGTTGTGGAAAAGTGTAAATTCTATGTTAGCATAAGGGGCAGCCATTTTTACTGTTGTGTCCATTTTGTTTCCGTCGTATTCATTTTATTCTCTGATGCTCGCCTTTTCACCCAGCCTGTGTCCTCAATTTTAGCTGACCTCTCTGACATGGTCAATCTGGTGTACGTGCTGGGGGGCTGCAGCTGCCGGTGCACCTGGTCTCAGATGTTATCAAATGATTGCTTATTGCCGCCATAAACATTCTTACTCCCCCTCCTCATCTCCTGACCACCTGGTCACTCTCTGCTTTTGTTTGCCTATAGCTATTTCCGTGCTTAAACTTGTTTCTTCCAGTTTTCCTTCCCATGTGATTACACTGCAACAAACAGTATATAAGGGTGATGGTTTTTGCATTCAATGTACTTCCTCCCACAACACTTTAGGGTGTTGTTCGGACACGGTCCCGCTCATGAGTGTTTAATAAACTTGGTTTGTTTTACTTCACTCCAGTGCCGATCTCTCTTTTGTTAGTCTTTGGACCCGTGGACGAGAGGGTGAACCTGCACCAGTGTGCCCTCACGGGGGTACATTTCCACAATTGGGGCCCTATCGGAGACGCGGCCGTCTGAAGGAATGGTCTCGACGGAAGATCAAAATTATCACTGAGGACGCGCACTGCATGAGAAGACCTTTGTCTTTGCAGCCGACGTGAACTTTGCGGTTTTCCTGACTTGACCCTCCGGGTGGTGGCCGGTCTCGACTGGGGCTTCTTTGGCGAATTTGCAGTGACCATTAGGTCAACCAGAGATCGGCAGATGGGAGTTGAAGACTTCTGTTTGGTAAGGTCGCTGATGCGGCACTCTTGATTGTTTGGTTTGGTTTTGGTATTCATTCTTTGCAAAGACTGAAGGCAGGTATTGTGGGGATATTTCTCCTTCTGACATTTGTTTGGATAGTAATATTTTACATATATTTGTTAAAACATGCCTGCTCTTAGTAAACTTCATAAGTGGTGCTGCTGTTGCAGTGCAGGAAATGTTTTGGAACAAAGTCAACCGGCTCCTCCAGAAGGGACGCCGAATAGAGATATGTATATAAAATATGGTATTTGTCCCATAATGTATGGCTCATTGTGGAACAAATACACAAAGAAAGAACCCGACCTACAGTGGCCAGTAAATGGGTCTTTTGATTTTCAGAAGGTTCAATACGTGGAACAGTGTTTGTTCAAAAGAAAGAGTAGGCAGGATATGTTTGATTGTTTGCGTATGTGGGATAAGGAAGTGAGAGAGAGAGCGAAGAAAGCGGAAGCTATAGCAAAGAAAGAACAGCGGAAGACGATATATCAACAATGTGTTGAATTAAGAGACAAGGAAATGCAGGAAGGAATAGAAAAGAAAGATAGAGAACGCCGATTGCAGGTAAATGGCCAGTACCCTATTAGACGTCCTGTCTATCCAATACTTGATACGCTTCATGATGATTGTATCATACTAGAACGACCCCGCCCCGTATAAATCCCCCGTTCCGAGTGCCCCTGAGGGTGGTGCTTCTGATGATGAGATCTCCTCCTCAAAAGATATGGACAAAGATCAGCGATCCATGCGACAGACTCGCTCTACTCTGTCTAGCGAAGATAAAGATAAATTGAAGGGCAGTGCTAGAGAGGAATCTCGTCGGGCTACTACAGCGACGATCCTCACAACTACGAGTTCAGGCTTGGGAAGACGCAAAACAGTTATATTTTTTAGAAAAGTTCTGTTGGGATGTATTATATAATTGGCAACATATCTCTGACGAACCAGGCCCAAAAGACTTGAATGCAGATTATAAGCAGTTAGGAGATGGGACTTACCCTTTCAAAAACATACCTGATACAATTAGACGAGCGGTTAAACTACGGGATGACACATTAAAACTGCAAAAGGAAAAAGAATTAGCTAGGAAGAGTAAAGTCGTATAAACAGAAAAGTCTCAGACAGAGAAAACAGATGTTCCGGTGGACGAGGACAATCCTAGTAGTAGTAAAGTTGATATGAGACCAATGCGTGATGCCGCACCCCTGTATGTTCCCCCGAAGGGTGCGGGAACTAATGATGATAAGACTTCTGATGATGCAAAGGGATATTTCATATATAATTGGGTCTACACTCCTTGGAGTAGAGCAGATGTTATGGCCCTTAAGACTGCCTTGCCGGACCCCCGGAAAAACCCTGCTGCCTTCTATGAGGAGGTGGAGGGAGCTATCAGCTATTGCACTATGACCTTAGCGGATGCAGATATGTTCTTTGGGCTTATTTTGCCCCCTGATATGTGGAGAACAATACGTAAAATTAATGACGCTGTGGCATTTGGTGACACATGGGAAAAATTAGAAGAAATAGATGCGGACAGGGAACCTGCCCAGAAGCCCCAACAGGAGATATTAGATCTTCCTAAAGCTATTGTGACTAAATTGAAGACTCTCATACCCCCTAAGAAAATAGATTGGACTACGTTAGCGTCCTGCAAACAGAAAAAGGATGAGTCAGTTTCTGACTTCTTTTCAAGATTTGAGGAGACATTTCATGACTTTAGTGGCCAGTCGTTGGCTGACGAGACAGGCAATCACCTGTTTGTTGACAAATGTGTTGCTAATATGTTACCTGAAATCTCTAGTCACCTCAAGGCCAGTGAAAGTTCTTGGACCACGACCTCTCCAGTTTCCCTTCTGACAATGGCACAATATTATGAGCGACAGGAACAGGAAGCGAAGGGAAGGGAAGATAAAAAGGTTAAGGATTTAAAAACAAAGGTTATGATGGTTCAGGCGTATGGTCCACCATTTAGGAGAGGTGGAGGAGGCGGACGTGCAATGCATACACCCGGAGCACTCCCTCTCCTTCGGGCAAATTTGTCTCCTGATCAGTGTGCCTATTGTAAAGAGACTGGGCACTGGCATTCTGAGTGCCCCCTTTTGCAAGGCCAACAATACCAGCGAGGAAGGGGAAGTATGAGAGGGCGTCCAGGGAACGTAGGAAGCAGGGGAGGTGCAAGTGCTCGCCCTCGGTTTGAGGCAGTCGAACAGGGACCGAACTACCCTAATGCCTTTGACAAATGACACCAGTACTAAATGGCTGATTATTCTGCTGATACGCCTACAGATTCCGATTATACATAGGGATGCCCAGGACGGGGTGTGGGACCGGTTGAGGTGCCTGTAGATCAAATGGGTCCCTATTGTTGTATTCCTCTTAGGGTGTCCATAACGGGCTTTTCAGTATCATGTCCTTATATAGGCACAATTCGCCCTGCCCTTATATAGGCATAAATTCCCAGGCCTTATTTAGGCATTAAACCATGCACTCCAAATACAGGCATGGTCTCCGACATCCGTCCACCCTAACGTCACAACGAGTACATGAAGAACAAACCCTTAGGCTGCGGGAGTTTCCCTAGTCCAGGACTATTGATTTCTTCAAGGACTCATATATTATGTATGAACCGTTATTCCTTAGGGGTTCATTCATGACGTCTTTCGCTGTCCGACTCACGTCAGTACTAAACATTCCTAGGTACTCTCAGGTATAAATATACCTTCCCTAGCCCTTGTAAACTGGAGGAGACCTCGACTTCAGAGGAGCCCGTTTCCCGGCCTGACGCATTGAGAAGACGCTGTCATCCCTGCACGCAGAGAATCCAGCTTCCAGTGATCTGACTTCCCTTGCGGGGTGTTGGAGTTCGAGTCTGGCAAAGAGATTCCAACCTCTCTCATTCTTCAGGTATGGAGCTGAAAAGAACCTAGAAGGACTCTTGGCATACTAGGCATACTAGGCTTAACATACTCTTAGTATACCATAGTAAGGAATACTTCACCTACTTCATACCTCTCCCTACACCTAAGTTAGGTTAGGCACATTGGGGTAGAACTAGCTTAGCAACGCATCGTATGAGTACTCGCATTTTTAGTCTGTGTTATTTATGTAACAGCATCTATACTAAAAGATAATGCTATCGCAGTATTATTTATTTCTACTGCTCACACTGTACATTATTTATCTCGCATACTGTCTTGTGATCGTAACAGCACATTTTACTTACACCAGAAACAAGACTGTTCAATAAATCTTTTATTGAAAACGCCCGTCTATTTCTTTCTGTGTAACTTGGAGAAAACTAAGCATGCACGATTGAGCTGAGTGAAATAGTTATCTATTGTTTCCACGACTCTGGGACACGTTCTGATTCTAAAGGGAAACATAGTGGTCATGTTTTGCGGCTGCCAGAAACTACTCCTTTCTTGTTGTCAAGGAGTTTCTAGTGGCCTCTGAGCTAGCTGGCACAAGTAATTAAGTTTAATATACTCGATAGGGACATACTGACTTTAGTCCTATGTCAAACCTATAGGATATATTATTCCAATGCGCAGAGCCTATTGGGGAAATAGGAGCTACACTACATGGCGCCCAACGGTTTGGTAAGGTGGTAATTCAACGTTAGATACTGAGTAACTCAGCCGTGCCTTTTCTCTCAAGACCCCTACCCATATACTCCAAAAGACGTCTGGAGTGGGCAGGGTTCAGTATCCACCACGGCTATATAGGGAAACACCCTATATATTAGCTGTTTGGTTTGCTCAACGTTGAAGGATACAGTGTTCCAAAATATTGTGCACCTTATCTTTGTTTCCTTGAAACTTGTTCTACATTTTTCAAAAAACAAAATGACTGAAGACGCCGGAAACGGTGTAGCTGCGGCTGATCCAGCCCAAGCAGCAGCCTTTAACATTACAGGTTTAAATGAAACCGAGGAGGGTGTCATAAACATCGCTCCAAACTTAAGAAGAGCCATCACTCTAAAACTTATAAAACATGGCCTACCGCCAAGAGGAGGTAGAGCAGTTTTCGTGATAGAGGCACATGAATCCTTTCAGACAGAGGTATTCTATTCATGGGTAATACTTCCTGAATGCAATCCAATATCACACACATTTCACTTCTACAAAGAAGATGATCCACCAGAGGAATACATTCCCTTCGAGGATATTGAAATTCCTTTAACATACCAGGAGCATCAGCTCTGGTTTAAAGGCGCCCTAAAACATCACAAAAACATTACTAGGCTCGGTCCACTAGGTAGACCAGGAGCAACATGGCCGATTCTAGCCGGCTATACACCTCATCCTGAACTGGATATAATGTCAGATGAGGAACTACTTACTCAAATACAAGAGTTAATAAAAATTTACAGACAATTGGTCCAATATGTCATGCGGACTTTTACAGTCCAGCAACCATTAACACTTCCAAATTCAACTCCCCAACAGGGGAATACACTAAAAATTACACCACAGACTCTATACGCAGTCATGGGTAAAATGCCCACAAAACGTGAGCAAATTCCGTTCTGGATAGCTCAAAAAATTACTCAAATCGAAGCAGTATTTCCAAATACTAGCCCGTATGAGAAACACAGAATACTAACAATCAGTTTACCAATGGGGATCACACCACAACTGGAAGACTGCACCACTTGGGGCTCAGTCTTTGCTGCCATCTATACTAAAACACATGGCATTCCGTCAATTGCGGTAATACCTGATGTCCTGAAACAAATTCAAAATGAATACGGGGCAGAGCCTGCTCTAAATTTAGGTATGAAATTACTGAAAAATTTCGACCAGGTCTCAACAATAATATTATCTAATATTAAAGGGGAGGCAGCAGCAGTTGCGATCCGCCAAAAATTAAGGGAATTTGATGTTACAGAACATCAAACAGAGCTACCTAGAATAATAGAACAGTCTTATGCAGAATTAGGCAGAGATAGTTTGGGTGGAAGACCAATGAAGCCGAAGCTATCTGAAAGTCCTGAGAAGGACTCAATCAAACAAACTCCTACATCTTCTAAAAAGAAGTGGGAGTCTACTAAACAAAATTCAAATGAGAAACGTTCTCAATCCCGAGGTAGGTCTCCTCAAAAGGAGCCCTCTGTAAGGAGGTATAACCTCAGGAATAGGGATAATTTGAGAAAGCCTGACAGGTATCAAGAAACTGATACACGTTCCTCTCGTCCCTTTCAGATCTCATCACAGACTTCGGAAAGAAGAGGACGGACGGAACATAGAGAAGAACGCGTGAAATCGAAAGACGACAAACACGCTTCAAAAACTAAAGTAAAACCTCAATTCTCCAAAAAGAAAGTAGCAGGTCTAAAGATCAGACATGCCGAGAATACTGAGAACACAACTCAAGAACGGAGAATGGGCTCAGACAATGCTGGACAGTGCAGCAGAAGTCACAATAGTTCGCCAGAACCTGAGGGAACTTCTGGATATAGTGGACTTGAATGAGTACATTACAGTCGAGACTGTAGACACCAGGGTTAGTACTCCACAAAAGTTATATGAAATAACACTCCGGATGGAGGGAGACAAACCTAGACAGGTGAAAGCACTTTTTGGGGAAAAACTATCAAAGGGCTATGACATACTTCTAGCAGAAAAAGACTGGCCACCACAATTTGTCAGGGAGCACCCACATGGCGAGGACATTATTATGCCTGCCTTCTCCAACCATATTCCAATAAACCTAAAATATACATATGCCAGGAAATGGGCAGTGGCCCAGGCCCCAGCATTATATAAAAATCATGTAGGATGGGATGAGGACTCACCTCACCATAAAATACATCTGAAACATGAACCAACTGCACAACGGCAGTACCCAATAAAGCATGAAGCTAAAAAACAGGTCAGGGAGATCTTAGATCAACTTGAATATCAAGGGGTGATTGAAACATGCACCTCCTCAATGAACAATCCTTTGTTTCCTGTCTCCAAACCAGACAATACATATCGTCTAGTTTTGGACTACAGACACCTAAACACTTGTTCTAAAACTTTTGCAGTGCAAAATGCACATAGCACAGCATTAATGAATAACATTGTGCGTAAAAAATATAAAACAACATTAGACATCTCAAATGGTTTCTTTTGTCAAAACATAGCACCTGAAAGCAGGTACTTAACAGCATTCTCCATAATGGGGACCCAGCGTCACTTTTGTCGACTCCCACAAGGGTTCAAGAATAGCCCAGGGTTATTCTCAGCGAGGGTAACGGAGTTACTACAAATTTATGACAATGAGGCATTGTCCTATGTCAATGACATCTATCTGACAGACGATGACCTGGAAAAACACTTGAACAGGGTGAGCACCATTATACTGGGATACGCCTCTGAGGGCTACAAGTTCAACTTTAAAAAGTCCAGAATTGCCCATCTCAATGTCCTATTTCTAGGATATGAGCTTTCAAGTGAAGGCAAGAGCTTGGCAGCTAACTTTTTAGAAAAGTGTGCGCTGCTCCAACCTCCAAAAACGCTAAAAAACTTACAATCCATCCTGGGTTTCCTAAATTTTGGAAGAACATACATTCTAAATTATGCAGAAAGGGTTAAACCTCTCTACGCATTAATCAAACCTGATTTTTCAATCAGAAACTGGACACAGGAACACACAGAAATCTTGCGTTCACTCCAGGCTAACATGTTAGCAACAAATCACTTACAAACACGCGTAAGTCAACGCAATTTGGTGATCCGAATAATTTCGGGTCAATGCAGATTCACCTACTTAACCTTCAATGAGGGTGAGAAAATACTAATCGCATACAAATCCCATTTGTACACACAAGCGGAAATGCGCTTCAGTTCAACTGAAAAAATCCTAACAGCAGTTCAAACCGCTGTAGCAAAAGAAAGAGCCTTAGCCCAAGGGAAACGCATTATTGTCGTAACCCCAGTACCAGCTTTAGAAGCGGTCACAAAAGCAAGCATTCCAAATGCTAAAGCATTACATCCAAGATGGATACAATGGGTTAATTCTCTTGCTGCAACAGATGATGAATATGTTTTTGATCCAGATTTAAAAACACAAGCATTCCTGCAATATGAACATGAATGTCCTCTGCCTACTGAAATTCTGCCTCTCGATCAGTACGAATTCATAATTTACACTGACGGATCCGCACAACCCGCAATAGGGAGTAAGCAAGCTTACACTGCAGCGTGTGCAATCGTTAAAGGTCGCATGCGAAATGGCATCTTCAGACCTATGGTCACAAAAACGCAGTCTCTAGGAGATTGTACGGCTCAGCGAGCTGAACTACAAGCATTCAAACTGGCACTTGAAAGTACAGATCGAGAATTCCCACACTGATAGTGTGCGATTCCTTTTACTGTGTTCAGTCGTATAATGACTATTTACAAAACTGGCTTGAAAATGGTTTCAAAGATGTGAAAGGTGGCACAATAAAGCACAAAATGCTTTGGGAACAAGTAGTTCAATTGAAAAACGAACTACCAAAGGCTCACGTGATCCACACACTGAGTCATCAACGTGATGGCGTTCACGTTGCAGGGAATTCATTGGCTGACGAAGCCGCAAAGGGAGCTGTGCAGACGGCTTCCGTAGCTGCGATCACTCGTTCCAAAACAAAAATAGACGGTGAGATAATGTTGGCTGTCAATGCTTCAAGCAAAGGCAGCAGTGCAGCGTTACCAAAAAGTTTCCACTCAAGTACTCTTATGTAATTGATGCGAACAACGTTCCTTTTGCTCGATTCCCTGGAGTGGGGGATAGGGTAATTCCAAACAAGGAACGCAGATTAGGACTAATCCTAGCAGCACACGAAGGGATAGCTTCTGCCCATGCAGGTGTTTCAGCGACAGTATCTTTACTCAAGCAAAGATATTGGTGGCCTGGCATTCGGAAACAAACTAAAAACTATGTTTTAGAATGTGATATTTGCCAACAGATGAAAGTCTCAACAGTGAAACGTCCTGCGCAGACACCCCTGTTAATTTCAGACAAACCATTAGCTTGTGTTTACCTGGACCACTGCGGTCCCTTGCAAAGGGACGGTAACTATAAATATATCATGGTTGCAGTGGATTCATGCTCTAGGTTCCTATGGTTATGGCCTCAGCGCTCAGCTGACGCTCGAACTGTTATAAAAGATTTGCGAGTCTTTATCGGCATATACGCAATAGGCACGCTACATTCTGACCAGGGTCCTGCGTTTAGCTCTCGAGCTTACAAAGAAGCCATGGCCAGTCTGGGTGTTGCATTGTGGTACTCCTCTCCATTCCATCCTGAGGGAAATTTGGTTGTGGAAAGGAAAAACCGAGACATAAAGCAGTCTATAACAGCTAGAGTATTAGGTTCGGGTGACGGTGGGTCAAACACCTTAGTGGGGTACAACGCTCATTGAATAATCTGCCAAGAAGTTCTCTAGGGGGGGTCACTCCATATGAGGTCCTATTTGGGACAAGAATGTGGGTACCAGACCTTGAACACGTAGGCACAGTGGTGGAAAATAAACCCTTTGATATCAAAGATCGTTTGGCTGTTTTACAGGAACTAAACAAGTTAAGAACGAAACAAAGCAACGTATTCCTACAGCCAACCACCACTGAGGATCAACCGGCGGTCCCAGCAAGGCCTGTCTGGATTCCAAAGGTTGGGGATCTAGTCAGAGAAAAGATTGCGGACAAGAAGGAATTTGGACCTTCTTACAGACAACCAGTACCTGTCCTAGCAGTTCAAGGAACAAGAACAGTACTTCTGCCACCCCTTGCTGGAAGAAAGGAGAAAAGATTTGTGTCCATCGACCTCATCAAACCACAGTATGTGGCCAATACTAAATAGTAGGCCTCGTGGACTCCGACCTAGTAGCAGACGCACTCCTCTCGCTACTATCCAAGAGGTTCAGACTGAAAGACTAATAACAATCGAGAATTCAGCTGTAACTGATGGAGGACTAAGCAACAACGCTATGGAACTCATCCCTCTTGACAACCAAGTAACAGTTCGTCCAAATACACCTGTCTACACCAACGTAACAAGTGATGAACTGGTTCCAGTGATTTCTACATACCCTGATGCAATTCCAACAATTGATAGAACTGCTTCTGGCTATTTCATTAACTTTGATACGTTCTCAGAAGATCCGAGTGAACCTGAAACGACGCCAGCATCATTCAAAATCAAGCAGCAAGTACAAGACTTTCTTCACTTTCTGAAAAAGACTTATTTGGTTTCTCCATGGATTGAACTCTGGATTATATCTGGACTTTTTGTTTTCCTGCTCTGGCTAGCTTTGGTTACAACTGTGAGCGTGCTTATAAGTGGCAGATACATCCATGTGAACACTGAAGGAAAAGGCGTGAACGTACTTTTGAAACCTCATAAATCTTCCCATCGTGAAGCAAGAGACTTGTCATCAGTGAACATCACAGCTGTTCCTCTACAGGATGGTATAGTGTGGGACAAAACAGATTTTGAAATATTCGGTCCGACGGAACAATTGAAAATTCCACATTTGTTTAAAATTTCACTAAGTGATCTAATTACGTCCAGTACCTATTCAGATGATTGGGACTTTGAGACTGTAAATGACATAATGTTTGACCTAGAAAAATCTGCTGCATTTTCTAAACATGAATATTTAGAGGGTTCATCAGACTATGAACAAATGTATTGTTATAACCACTATGGTCATCATTATTTGCATAAAACTGCATATCCAAGAAATGTGTTTATGTTTAACCAATGGGAACATTGTCCTACACCACCTAAAGGTAGTTCAAAAACATTTGCTAGTAAATTTCCATATTTTTCAGGATACAATACATCTGAACCAGAAATGTTTTACTATAAAAATGTAAACAAGACAGGACTGAAAATTATGTTAACAAATACAAAACAGATTTATTCTGCTTTATTTAATGCCCAACTGTCTAGACAGGGTTTCGACTTTTGGAAAGACACAATAGACACAAAAACTGTGTCGGGTACTAAAGAATGGCAAGTGCAGGGGATAGAAGCTTTATTTAGAGCCTGTATCATCCCTGAACAAATAATGTTTTTGAATGAAACCATCCAACAAACATCTTGTCTTGGATTAGCCAAGATCAAAGAGATGAACACACCTTCTGTACCTACACCTGCAAGAAATAACGATACACAGGCAGTGGTGACAGTTGACAATATACTACAACTCAACAGATCTAATCCTGATTGGAAAAAATGGTTGATCTGGCCCACAGACACGAATAACTGTCAGGAAAGATTCCTGAATAAAACTCAGGGCTTTACTATTAATAGGCCAGACCCAAGATACGTCCAAAGACAACCTCCGGGGGTAGTAACAACATACAGTGTAGGGAAATGATGCCTCGATTGGCTGCATAAGTCTACACTACAGGATGTGAAACAACACTTAACCTTACTTAAAAAGGACGCAGACCTTAGGGAATTCTTGCTTGGACCAAGAAAACTGCGTCAAAAACGTTTCATATATGCCGGCATTTATGCTGCCTATAATGAAGCATGGAAAGTATCACAGATGGAGGCTGCAGAACGAATACGTGAACTTGATCGTATTAATTTAGAGAAAACACTCTCTGTGGTCGACAATGGGTTAACAACTTTGTCCTCCAGAATATATTCACTGGACGGCATTGTATCCTCTGCTATCGACATACTAGAACAAGATTTGGCGATGTTACAACAAGGCCAATCTCAATTACGTTCTATTATGTTATTAAGCTGGACGCTGCAATCTTTGCGAGCTGGTTATGTGCCTTGGCGTTTCATCAACACATCGGCTCTTTTGCAGAATACAATCTAAATGATAAACAGATCGAACTGGCACAAAGAGGAGCAAAGTATACAGTGCTGAGCATTGAAAAACTGGAAAAGTTACCATTCACAGTGGCAGAAAAACCAGCTACAGAATGGCTTATTCATGGCAAAATAACATTACCAGTTTCAGTATTGCCTCAGACAAATGCAAGCAGGCAAATATGAAAGGTTGGGTAAGGAATACATTAAGACATCTTGGGATTTACCGTATACATATAGATGTTGGAGTGGGGATCGTGAAGTGTTTTTAAGCGGTACACACTGTAAACTTGCACTGAGCGGTTCACTTATATGTCAGGACATTTCCTTACACGGGGCTTGTAATGGTTCTGTGGCAAATTTGTCTTGCCATCAGCAGGGTACACCAGCTGCTGTGATTAATCCAACGTTTGGACAACTTTCTAATGGGAGTTACCTCATGTTGAATGATCAAAGTTGCTGCGGCATGTTGCCAGGCATCCCATATCTAGTAACGGTCAACTCCAGGGTCACTTGCTGTATGCAAGTATTGTTTGCCCCAATAGACACAGTCAGGGAGTCGCCTCTATGGCCTTCGCTGAACGTCTCTTTTATAAGATTTGATACTTTGAGCAGAATGAAAGCCATGCTTTTACAGCAAACAGTGCCTTTGACCTCGGCCAAAGAAACCTATGATCTACAAGTAGCAAGGACTTCGGCTGAGATACAGACTTTAATACGTACAAACTGCCCTATACATTTTGTGGAAATGATAGGACGAATCTTCAATATGTCTGATACAACCGGAATTGTACATGTATTTAAGAGCATCTGCTCCGACCTGTTAGCACCTTTCCAGGCAAAACTCGGAATCATCCCGAACTTTGCACATTCGGTGTTTGGTGGCATACCATTAATTCTAGCACTTGTTGCCGGAATTCTATTTCTCTTCCTGCTATTGCGCTATGGCCAGCCTATTCGCCGACATCACTCCGAGCGAAATGGAGAAAGCTCTCCTTGAACGAAAGTGCTGTGAGCAAATAGTAGAGCTTTTGGGCATAAATCGTCTACGGGACCTTAATACCACGTGGTTCCTGTCATTCAGACCAATCTGGCAAGATTGCATCTTACCTGTTCTACGATGCCTGCTATGCGGTGTAGAATGCGTGTTGGACACCTGTCTAACATTTCCATCGGATACTCCAACGGATGTCGATACTCTGCTGGACCAGATAACGGCCCATGCTATGTGTTGTCCCCAGAGGCTACCAATCCTGATGTCAGCATTCATTGAGATCTCACAGACGCTTCTGGCTGCTGCTGAGGTACGAGAAAGATCTACAGGCACACAGTTAACAACGGACGCGAACATTGCTGCTGCGACCAATGCTGAAAGCAATGCTTCCCATCTCTGTGCAATTAATCTACTTCACGAGGTGTTCCAACTGACACCAACTACAGTGGATGATATTTTGTCTATAGAAATAGATGATCTCATGTTTACACCAGACCCGTAAACTGACTCTGATTCAGCATACAGTGTTCCAGAGATGCAGTAACAATTTGGCCTTCATTTTTCAAAAACAACTTGGAACTCTACCAAAATTGAACTTTTTTTCCCATTTTTCGAACGAAAATGGCACTTCAATCTGCTTAAAGTCTAACTAGCCTTATAGTACAGACTTGGCGGTCCTTCCACAGACATTTAGTCATCTTATGTGTCTAAAAACAGTTCATTGATTTTCATGACATGAAATGACTTTGATTTTTGAACAACTTATCGATCATTTTTTTTGTCACATGTAAATATTACTGCTTATTTCATTCCAATTGCATCTATTTTCAGAACTATATGCCTGAAATGAAAAGCTGTTGCTTCAAATGTACAGTACCTTTTGCATTTTATATTATGTTTTTTAATATTTTTAAGAAATCTTTTTTAAATATGCGGTGCTCCATTTTTATGTTTAGCATTTTAAATGTTCAGCATTTTAGTATTATCGTGTACACGAAAGTGGAGTGGGTGTTGTATTCCTCTTAGGGTGTCCATAACGGGCTTTTCAGTATCATGTCCTTATATAGGCACAATTAGCCCTGCCCTTATATAGGCATAAATTCCCAGGCCTTATTTAGGCATTAAACCATGCACTCCAAATACAGGCATGGTCTCCGACATCCATCCACCCTAACGTCACAACGAGTACATGAAGAACAAACCCTTAGGCTGCGGGAGTTTCCCTAGTCCAGGACTATTGATTTCTTCAAGGACTCATATATTATGTATGAACCGTTATTCCTTAGGGGTTCATTCATGACGTCTTTCGCTGTCCGACTCACGTCAATACTAAACATTCCTAGGTACTCTCAGGTATAAATATACCTTCCCTAGCCCTTGTAAACTGGAGGAGACCTCGACTTCAGAGGAGCCCGTTTCCCGGCCTGACGCACTGAGAAGACGCTGTCATCCCTGCACTCAGAGAATCCAGCTTCCAGTGATCTGACTTCCCTTGCGGGGTGTTGGAGTTCGAGTCTGGCAAAGAGATTCCAACCTCTCTCATTCTTCAGGTATGGAGCTGATAAGAACCTAGAAGGACTCTTGGCATACTAGGCTTAACATACTCTTAGTATACCATAGTAAGGAATACTTCACCTACTTCATACCTCTCCCTACACCTAAGTTAGGTTAGGCACATTGGGGTAGAACTAGCTTAGCAACGCATCGTATGAGTACTCGCATTTTTAGTCTGTGTTATTTATGTAACAGCATCTATACTAAAAGATAATGCTATCGCAGTATTATTTATTTCTACTGCTCACACTGTACATTATTTATCTCGCATACTGTCTTGTGATCGTAACAGCACATTTTACTTACACCAGAAACAAGACTGTTCAATAAATCTTTTATTGAAAACGCCCGTCTATTTCTTTCTGTGTAACTTGGAGAAAACTAAGCATGCACGATTGAGCTGAGTGAAATAGTTATCTATTGTTTCCACGACTCTGGGACACGTTCTGATTCTAAAGGGAAACATAGTGGTCATGTTTTGCGGCTGCCAGAAACTACTCCCTTCTTGTTGTCAAGGAGTTTCTAGTGGCCTCTGAGCTAGCTGGCACAAGTAATTAAGTTTAATATACTCGATAGGGACATACTGACTTTAGTCCTATGTCAAACCTATAGGATATATTATTCCAATGCGCAGAGCCTATTAGGGAAATAGGAGCTACACTACACTATGTTGACGCAAATGTCTTGGGATCTACTGATCGATTTCTGGTTGATACAGGGGCTACCCATAGTGCCCTGTCTAAAAGACTGGTTCCTAGGGCTCCCCTGTCTGGCACATTGATAACATCGATAGGGTTCGACGGAACACCTACACCTATCCCACTATCACAGCCACTTGAATTCGGACTAGATAGATTCACTGCCACATGTCCATTCTTGCTCTCCCCTAACACTCCAGATAACATTGTAGGTATCGATATGCTAAAATATTTTCGTGCTACGATAAGCTGTTCCCCAGAAGGTGTATGTGTTATCCTTAATGACAACTATCCAATAGTTGATAGATCTTGCCTTATCAATGAGGACGTCGCTCTGGCGTCCCTACCTTGCACTTTGTGGGCTAGATCAGACACTGATGTGGGTCAAATGGTCATTCCACCTGTACAAATTCAAGTGAGGGAGGGTGCCTCGTTGCCTCGTTTGCCCCAATATAAGATATCTCGAGAGGGCGAAGAAGCACAAGCAGGTATTGTTCAGGATTTGATTAAAGTAGGTGTAGTGGAAGAGGTTCCTTATAATACCTGCAATAGCCCTATCCTTCCTATTTTGAAAAAAGACACTGATACTAAGATTTACAGGTTCATTATTGATTTGCGTGAGGTTAATAAAATAGTGGTGCCCATATATCCGGTAGTTTCTGACATAACAACCCTCCTCACTATGGTCCCTCCCACTGCCACCACATTCTCCGTGATTGATTTGAAAAATGCATTCTTCTCAATACCTATCCACCCGGACAGCCGTTATCTATTTGGATTCACACTGAAAAACAGATCATTCAGGTTCTGTAGAGCTCCACAGGCCTATACAGAAAGTCCCAGTATTTACAGTCAAGCATTAAAGAGACAACTTGATTCCTTTCCTGTACCAAAAGGGGTGGTTCTAATTCAGTATGTGGATGACATTTTGCTTGCTGCAGACACTCCTGAGCAATGTGAAGAAGGTACATTGTTACTATTATCATTTCTTGCATCACATAATCACAAAGTCTCTAGAAAGAAATTGCAATACTGTAGACAGCAGGTTACCTATTTAGGTCACCTCCTGTCTAAGGAGGGACGTGCGCTCACACCAGATCGCATTCGGACCATTATAGACACTCCTGTACCCCGTACTCAAAAAGATGTCCGTGCATTGATTGGCCTTACTTCCTTTTGTAGGCAGTGGATCCCCTGTTTTTCGCATATTATCAAACCTCTGTTAGCCCTTTTGACCAAAGACAACCCGATGCCCCTCCCATGGACTGCTGAATGCCAGAGCGCCTTCCAACAGTTACGTCAAGCCCTTTGCTCTGCACCAGTATTAGGTACCCCAGATTACACTAAATCTTTCACACTCTATGTACATGAAAGGGAAGGTTGTGCCCTCTCGGTCTTAGCACAGATGCACGGTGATAAACAACGCCCTTGTGCATATTTTTCAGCTGTCCTCGACCCAGTCGCTCGCGCGCTGCCTGGATGTTTCCGAGCAGTGGCAGCAATGGCTGTATCCATACGCCAGAGTGAAGGAATAGTTCTATCACACAAATTGCTTGTGTTAGTGCCCCACTCAGTTGATGCGTTGCTAAACCAAACAAAGACGTAGCATTTGACTAGTGCTCGTCTGACAGGATATGAATTGACACTTTTGGCCCCCCATATTACGCTAAAAAGATGTTCGACATTAAATCCTGCCACATTACTGCCATTTCCATCCACTCAGCCTCAGTCACAAGAGTCACATGATTGCATATTTCTCAATGAAGAACAAACAAAAGGTCGAGTTGACCTGCAAGACACTCCCTTCTCCATTACAGATGGGGAATTATGGGTTGATGGGTCATGTTTGAAATTGCCCGATGGCACTACATCTGCTGCCTATGCTATTACGACACTCCAGACAATAGTTGAGACAGCTCGTATCCCACAGAAATCAGCTCAAGCAGCTGAACTGATCGCTCTAACAAGAGCATGTGAGTTTAGTACAGACCTGATTGTCAATGTCTACACTGATAGTCATTATGCGTTCGGGGTAGCACATAATTTTGGCCGCCTGTGGAAAGAATGCGGTTTTCTCACTTCACATGGAACACAGATAGTGCATGGAGAACTAGTGCACAATCTCCTTACTGCCTTAACCTATCCTAAGAAAATAGCTTTTGTCAAGTGTAGCGCACACAAGAAGGTGACAGACAAAATAGGAGCAGGTAATGCCTTTGCAGATTGTGCAGCCCGTGAGACTGCAACGCAGCGAAGCATCACGTCTATGTATGTGGTTAAGTCGCAAGCTGAACGTTGGCATGATGCTAGACAGGAAGTGTTGGATATGCAACAATCTGCCTCCTTCGATGAATTAGACCAATGGTCTAAGGAGGGAGCATTGGACGATGAGGGCTGTTGGAGGAGCAAAGATATGACTAAATGGAAGTTGCCCACTGCATACCTATACCCTCTGATTCATATGGCACATGGTCCAGCCCATGTTGGTGCATCTTCAGTAGCGAAACAGCTTATGCAAGTCTGGGACCATCCTGATATTGCTGCTACCGCTAAAAGATAGTCCAGTCTTGCCTGGTTTGCCTCCAGTACAATCCTGGGAAGGAAACGCAAACTCCAGCAGGGGGGTTTGCGACACCATCTGCACCCTTTGAGGTCCTTCAGATGGACTACATCCAGTTTGAGCGCTGCAATAATCTTAAATATGTCTTAGTAATAGTTTGCAAAAAGAACAATTGATGGACAGAATGCAGAACAATGTCATACATTCACCCCAGTACAGAGATCTGGGCCTAAATCCATCGTTTTTTTGCTCACCATGCCATTCCAGTTTGGACCTAGCCATATGCAAATCAGTCTTGACCCTGCGCCCAATGGGAACAGTCCAGCCCGAACTGCCAGGCCAAGTCCTCCCTGGACATGAAACAAGCATCCTAGGACCGGTTTCGGGCTTTCAGCCCTCATCAGCCAGGATAGCTTGTCTCCAGTGGCATGGAGAGCACCGGACCCACGTCTGGGCATACCCGTCCCACTCGGAGTGACAAATGCAAAAAGAACAATTGATGGACAGAATGCAGAACAATGTCATACATTCACCCCAGTACAGAGATCTGGACCTAAATCCATAGTTTTTTTGCTCACCATGCCATTCCACTTTGGACCCAGCCATATGCAAATCAGTCTTGACCCTGCGCCCAATGGGAACAGTCCAGCCTGAACAGCCAGGCCAGGTCCTCCCTGGACAGGAAACAAGCATCCTAGAACCGGTTTCGGGCTTTCAGCCCTCATCAGCCAGGATAGCTTGTCTCCAGTGGCATGGAGAGCACGGGACCCACGTCTGGGCATACCCGTCCCACTAGAAACCGGTCCCAAGATGCTTGTTTCTGGTCCAGGGAAGACATGGCTTGGTAGTTCGGGCTGGACTGTTCCCATGAGGCACAGGGTCAGACTGATTTGCATATGGCCATGTCTGAACTGGGGTGGCGGCGTGAGCTAAAAAATGATGATGGATTAAACCCAGATCAGTTGACTGGGGGTGAGTGCTTGCAGTGTTCAGCACTCCGTCCATCATCCCCTTTGGTTTTGCTATGTTCGCCCTAGGTTGGCAGGGTATGCCCAGACGTGGGTCCCTTGCTCACTTTGCCACTGGATTCAAGATAGCCTGGCTGATGATGGCTGTAAGCCAGAAACCGGTCCCAGGATGCTTGTTTCTGGTCCAGGGAAGACATGGCTTGGTAGTTCGGGCTGGACTGTTCCCATGAGGCACAGGGTCAGACTGATTTGCATATGGCCATGTCTGAACTGGGGTGGCGGAGTGAGCTAAAGAATGATGATGGATTAAACCCAGATCAGTTGACTGGGGGTGAGTGCTTGCAGTGTTCAGCACTCCGTCCATCATCCCCTTTGGTTTTGCTATGTTCGCCCTAGGTTGGCAGGGTATGCCCAGACGTGAGTCCCTTGCTCAGTTTGCCACTGGATTCAAGATAGCCTGGCTGATGATGGCTGTATGCCAGAAACCGGTCCCAGGATGCTTGTTTCTGGTCCAGGGAAGACATGGCTTGGTAGTTCGGGCTGGACTGTTCCCATGAGGCACAGAGTCAGACTGATTTGCATATGGCCATGTCTGAACTGGGGTGGAGGAGTGAGCTAAAGAATGATGATGGATTAAACCCAGATCAGTTGACTGGGGGTGAGTGCTTGCAGTGTTCAGCACTCCGTCCATCATCCCCTTTGGTTTTGCTTAGTAATAGTTTGCGCCTTCAGCAAATGGGTGGAGGCATATGCTACGAAAGACAATACAGCCCTCACGACTGCGAAAATACTCCTGAAGGAATTCTTCCCTCGATTCGGTGCTTGTCGAGTTTTATGGAGTGATAATGGGCCTCATTTCATTGGACAGGTTGTAGAGTATCTTATGAAAGGGCTAGGGGTCAAGCAGAAGTTCCATGCTGCTTTTCACCCACAATCAGCAGGCCTGGTGGAACGTTATATCTCTACATTGAAACTGAAATTGGCAAAAATACAGGCTTCCACTTCCTTGAAGTGGCCTGATGCATTGCCCTTAGCACTGCTTTCCATCAGATCAATACCTCATACACGCTCTGGGCTTATCCCATATGAGGTCGTGTTTGGCAGGCCCATGAATATTTGGGGGGTTCCTAAGCCTCGCCCTATACACGATGTGCCTCACACATTAATGAGTAGTTATCTGTCTCAGTTGACTGACAGTTTATTCATCAGCAGGTTCGGGAAGCTCTCCCGGACAGGTCGCAAAGTGACGGACATGACTTGCGTCCGGGAGACTTCGTAATGATCAAGGTCTTCCAACGAACAAATTGTCTGGAACCTCGCTGGATGGTCCTGAGCAGGTCCTCCTCGCCAACCGAACTGTGGTCCGAGTGACCAACAGGAAAAATTGGACGCATGCCACCCACTGCAAGAAGGTTCCACTCGCCTTAGTGGATCCTACTGTGTTGAAGGATCACCGCAACATCTTGGTCACAGAGACGGAACGAGCTGCATCACCTGAAAGAACTGAGGAAGTTTTTCCGGATCATACTATCCCCGGTACATCCAGGTACTTACTCTGATCCAGGAAGAAAGGCTCTCCAGTGCAAAACAAGACAAGTGAAGTCATTGACCTGAGTGGTTAAGTCTGACTACAAAGGGGGGTCTGCCTATTAGTGGCTACTCGTCTCAACGTCAGTGAAGAAACCAACGTTCACTCAGGACTCTTAGGGCGCTACCTTTTTTGTCGTTTGCCGAAAGATGATCCCCACTAAGGAGAAGAAGGGGATTGCTGCGACAATGTGTAATGGTTGTACACTTTGCATCCTTGGGTTGACTTTGATTGCTGCTCTTATTGCTACTGTAATGTGGGTAGTGGAGGAAGTAATGCCTGGGGCTTCCTTGCTCAACATTACTGCTACATCGCCAACTACAAAGGAACACCATCATTTCGATTTGCCGCAACATGAACAGGAGTATCGTCAAAATCTGAGAAACAATTCATTTCTTCAAATGTTGCATCAGACACACCAGCTAAGCAATGCTACTAACTGTTGGGTTTGTGGCAAGATTCCTCCTCATCAGAACATAAGAGGAATCCCGTTGCCACCACTGCCATTTTCTCACAATGGCTCATGCCAAGCTTGGTTTGAGCTACTATATGCTTCCTACAAATTTAACCTCTCAGAAACATGGGATGTGGGCGACCTCAATGCCAAACTGAATAAAGTATGCTATCCCAATGAAGATGGGGACCCACAAGCAAAGGGGACCATCTTGGAGATGGAAGAATATAGTAGAGGAAATACAGCAACAAAATATGTGTATCCAAACTCTAGATCGGCTAAAGGCAATGGGCCACCTGTTATCTCTGTTGTTCTGACTACTGGCCGTCTCTGTGTACAGAGTACAGGCAATGTGCTAATGGGTCACAGTAGCTGTACTACAGTGTTGCAAATGTCCACGAGGGGCCGAAGCAGCTTCCTCGCATCACGTCATACTTATTTTGTTTGCGGAGCTAAGGCATACTACTTCCTACCTTCAGGCTGGTCTGGTACCTGTTACATAGCTTTTCTTCTACCACCTGTGTTTCTAGCTCCCCCAACATACCACCAAGATTTGCAATTGTTCAATCACCACGTTGGTAGTAGGGGAAAACGTGCCATTGATGTCTCTGTAGTCGATCCGACAGAGACCACATGGGGTCAATATACATACTTTAATAAAGGATTTTTCTTCTTCGTTGGCCCAGTACAAAACAGCAAGCTGGTCCGTCGCCTCACCCGTACAATGGAGGCAGTGATTAATCAGACAACTGCGGCCTTAGGAAACTTGACGGAAGAACAAGCATCATTCCGCATGGTCGCTTTACAGAATAGACTTGTTTTAGATGTTGTTCTAGCTGACCGAGGTGGAGCATGCCGTGTCATCGGATCCAGCTGCTGTTCACCATCTGTCTATGCGGCCATCTCCAAACTACACAAGATAGCCACTGAAATACATCAAGACCCAGGAACATGGACTTGGACTGGGTGGTTTTGGGACTTACTTTCAGTTTGGGGTTTGAAAGTATTATCAGTCCTGTTCATATTAATAGCTATTATCTTCTCTTGTTGTTTGTGTGTTCATTGTGGACCAATGCTCTGTTCTCTCTGTACTTCTGCCTGTACTGCCTGCATCTCGACTAAAGAGAATGTCAAGAACGTAAATGCCCGTTTAGCAGTGGAACGAGAAATATATGGACTAATGACAATAGATGTTGAGGATATATGCTATACCCCTTGGAAGGGACAAAAACTGTCTTAGCTTATGCTAAAAGGGTCGTCTGTGGAAAAGTGTAAATTCTATGTTAGCATAAGCGGCAGCCATTTTTACTGTCACGTCCATTTCGTTCCGTCGTATTCATTTTATTCTCTGATGCTCGCCTTTTCACCCAGCCTGTGTCCTCAATTTTAGCTGACCTCTCTGACATGGTCAATCTGGTGTACGTGCTGGGGGGCTGCAGCTGCCGGTGCACCTGGTCTCAGATGTTATCAAATGATTGCTTATTGCCGCCATAAACATTCTTACTCCCCCTCCTCATCTCCTGACCACCTGGTCACCCTCTGCTCTTGTTTGCCTATAGCTATTTCCGTGCTTAAACTTGTTTCTTCCAGTTTTCCTTCCCATGCGATTACGCTGCAACAAACAGTATATAAGGGTGATGGTTTTTGCATTCAATGTACTTCCTCCCACAACACTTTAGGGTGTTGTTCGGACGCGGTCCCGCTCATGAATGTTTAATAAACTTGGTTTGTTTTACTTCACTCCAGTGCCAATCTCTCTTTTGTTAGTCTTCGGACCCGTGGACAAGAGGGTGACCCTGCACCAGTGTGCCCTCACGGGGGTACATTTCCACAGAGTGGCCATGCGTCATTACGTGATGGCTATCTCTAAACTGGCTGTAACGAACCCTGTTGTGTTTGGTGTCAAACATGTTGGAATCATACCGCCACACCCTAAACGGTGTTAAAGCTCCTCCGGGAGGCCCTCAGTCCTCCCAGTACCAGTCTTCTAGACCCAGACAGCAAACTATGGCTGCTGCAGACCAGAGACACGATTCTGCCCTCCTGCTGCTGAGCCAAGCTCGAGCAGGGGAAGGCAGGACAAAAGGTATCCTGTCACAGGGAGGTGTGACCACCTCCCAGACAAGACTTAGTGTATTGGGGCAAGGTGGGGCGCTTGCCAGCACCACTGAGACTGCTTGAAGGGCACAAAGGATACTCCAGTTCAAACCAGTTCAGAGAGCCGATAGCTCCCGCTCTGGCGCAAAACTGGATGTGGGAGTATCCTTCCCACTGTCCAGCCCCTCCTCAGGGAGGAACCCCTGAATCGTCCCAACCCTTTCCTTAGGGTACTTAAAGGCTTACCTGTGGATGGGTCTCTAGATTCGTCCTGGGACAAGATTCAGATCCAATACCACTTCAACTTCAACTGTCTGGGCACTTGGACCTCGCTGGACTTCGCGTTGGGAACCAAGACTGCAGCTAGGAGAAATCCTGCTGTTCCTGGTCTCGTCGTCCTGCAAATCTGCTGCAACGTCTGTGCCTGTCTCCATACAGGTTCTTCACAAGGCCTGTGGACATCCAAGACACCCGAAGGAATCTCCCTGGGAGTGAAGGGGTCACTCCACTGCATCTGCAGGCACCGCAACACAGCTGACCGGTCTGATGATCCTGGGCTCCCACTAACTCTGAAAGGCTCAGCATCACAAGTGGTGGTTCTTCAACTCCCTCGAGGCCTGCATTGTCTTCTCACTGAGTTTTAGGCCAGTATCCCTCGTCAGAGGTGCACCGCGTTGACTTGCCATTGCCAAGGCTGGTTGACTCTCTCCTCCAGAGAACTTCGGGCCCCAAGAAGCTCCAGCCTCAAGCATCTTCTGCAGGCAAGATCTTCATCTGCACTGCATCCTTTGCACCATGGGCCTTCATCCTTTGAAGAGCAGCTCAAGGTCCTCTTGCGACTCCTGTGCCTTTGGCCCGTGAGTCCTCTCGAGGGTCTTCTTTGGCTCCAGTGGGCTCCCATGCTTGCTTGGGGCCTGCTTTGACTTACCTGCTCGTGGTGAGTCACTTGGACCTTGCTGGTCCCCACACTGCATCTTTTTCTTCAACTACATTGGTTGCCGCTGCCAAGGCTTGTTGGTGCCCCTGCCGGACACTGACCCCTTGGCTCTTGACATCTGATGTGGGACAACTTGTGAACGGCTCCTGGTCCTCCTCTGCATCACCTGATCCATACAGCTACAACTTCAAGGGCACCATCAACTCTCCTGCATCCCTGACATCGGTGTTCATTCGTCTTCCATGCCTCCTGGTCACTCCTGAGTGGCATAGACTCTGTCCCCTCTGCTTGCAGGTACCTCTCACTTTGAATCCACCTTTGGATTCCTCCAGACACTTTCACCTTCTTCGCAAGCGGCATCTTTTCTGAAGTCCTCGATTGTGGTCTACAGCGGTTTCTGACATCACTTCGCACCTATGCACCCAGCTTCCATGGTGTAGGTATCCTGGTTCCTGGGGTATCCACAGGTGGGGTGACTCTCCAACCTTCCATCTTCCATGGGGTGTCTTCAGGGTCCGCTGTGAAGGGTCCTTCTTCTTTAAAATTGCAACCGCGACTTACCCATTGACTTCTTTTCAGTACGGGGTCGTGTTCCCACTATGCACACGACCTCCGTGGGGTTCCTAGATACTCATCTTGGGTGGTTCCTTGGGTTCCTGACTCTTCTACGTCTTCTGGGTCCATTCTTGACTTAAGTTGTGGTTCGCATTTCACTATTTTAGTATACGGTTTGGTCTCCCCCTGGAGACCACTGTGTATTCTGTGCTACTAATGTATTCTAGTGACAAAGTATTGTGTGTATTGTGTTATATCTCTGGGTAGGAGATAATACATTGTGTTAGTGAGTGAGAGTGGGGGTGTGAGCATATGTTCCTCCCTTCCAAGAGATCTGTTCTAGTCAGTAGGGTAATTCCTTGTTATGATACAACACAGTAATCCAGGTCGGTTTGAGTGAAAATAGTTCTTTTTTTATTTTCATTCACCACTTGGTTCAATCCATTTCACTCTTTTTTAACTTTTCAAGATGAGTTATTTGAAAAAGAGAACAGCCGACACGTGCTTCGCCCTATACGGCAAGTTGAGCCAGGGCTTTCTCAAGGCTAGTCATTCTATTCAGGCGTCATAATAACAGACGGATATTCAATACATTTCCAATATTCTTAAGGTAACAATTTTAAAACATCCAATTTTTGAAAAAGTTAAAGAGAGGTCTCTCGTGGGGTCCCAGGATGAATCCTTGACGAATTGCAGTGGTAACAGGAAGGGAGGAACATATGCTCACACCCCCACTCTTACCTGTAAATATGAGGCTGGAAAGGTCCAGAGCCTTGAGCGAAGTTCCTCTTGCATCTTAGGGATTCATATCCAGAACCAGGATCTCTGGACCGTTCGTTTTTCCTCTAATCATTGTGTTAGTGAGTGTTAATAATAAAATACATATTTTTATAACTACCCTGTGTGATTCTTTTTCACCTAACTCATACCATAAGATTAAGTACTGGTAAAACAACCTGCTGTACACTCCTCCTGGACTAAGCCTGAAGGCTTCTCTCCACAGCTACCACTTAGAAAGCTTTCTAAGGTTGTCTAAGACCACTAAAATCACCATAAGAGTTGTCTGGATTAGTGCAGGGTGCTACACTTACATAAGTGTCCACCATACACTAAGCCAGCCTCTCAAATTGGTGTGCAGCGGTTGTGATTCAAGCCTGCATTGTTTTACCAGCTAATCTAGGTGTGGATTAATTGAAAAACCATCACTAGCATTAAGCATATATAAATACTTTATAGATTAAGTAAGTTCTACTGAACTTGTAGATTGGGTGTTAAGGGTCTAGCACAACCCTTTCTCCAATCTTAGGAAGTTTAGCTTACACTAGGTTAGGTAGGTGCAACACCACACTACACCTAGTGACCATGTCTTTAGTTGAGGATACTTGTGTACCCCAGTCTACTAAGTACATTGGTCTGACGTTCCAGGAACTAAGGACCCTGTGTAGCCTTCGGAGAATAAAGGCAGGTAACAACCCCACCACTAAGCTGCTCTTAGAGCTACTTCATCCCGATAGTAAGAATCCTGGAGGGGAAGAAGAACGGGACAATGTGGGTGGGGATGCTCCTGAAGAGGGGGCACCAGGGGTTCCCCTTAGCGACCTCAATTTGGAATTTGGCCAAGAGGAGTCTAATGACTTCATATTGGCAAACTCAGATCCCCCAGGAAATGGTGCAGATGGCAAAGAGGGTGTCCCCTTTATTCCTTCCTGGGAGGGTTCAGAGTAGACAGAGGAGGTCTAGGTCTCTTTCTGACGAGTCCAATGCTTAAGACACTTCAATAGGGACCTCCATATCTAGCAAGAGGGATGACTCCTTGGAGAGGGAGTACCATATGATCAAACTTGAAAAAGTTAGACTCAAGCTCAGGCGAGATCAGTTGGCCCTTGACAAGGAGTCCCTAGAGGTGCAGTAAGCTAGGAAGAAACTGGGACTAGTGTCCCATGGTGGCAACAATAGTGTCCCTAGAATCAGGGAAACATCCTTTGACACTAGGAACCTGAGTAGGATAGTCTTTTCTTACCAGGAGGGGGATGATATTCTCAAATGTATCACTGCATTGGAGAGGGCCAATAAAGTTCAGAAGTTCACTCAAGGGCAGTGGCCAGCTATCCTGTGGCTCTCCTTTGCCAACAAAGGTAGAGATAAGCTCCTCACTGTTAGAGAAGAGGAGGCTGACAATTATTCAGTCCTAAGGAGTGCCCTCACAGATGGGTTTGGCCTAACCACTGAGCAATACAGAATTAAGTTCAGAGACACCCAAAAGGCACACACCCAGTACTGGGTAGATTTCATTGATAGTGCTATTAAGGCTCTGGAAGGCTGGCTTCATGGAAGCAAGGTACAGGACTATGAAGGATTGTACAATTTGTTAATGAGGGAGCACATCCTTAATAACTGTTAGAACCAACTACTGCACCAGTACCTGGTGGACTCTGATCTGACCTCTCCCCAAGAATTGGGAAAGAAGGCAGACAAATGGGTCCGCACCAGGGTTAAGCAGAAAACCCATGGAAGGGGTGGTGACCAGAAGAAGGATTCTTCCAAAGCCCAAGAGAAAGGTGGGGATAAGTCTAAAGAGAAGTCCTCTGAAGGCCCCCAAAAGTCTTCCTCTGGGGGTGGGTCCCAAACTCCTTCTTCCCCTGGAAAGAAACCTTATTGCTATATCTACAAAGAGAAAGGCCATAAGAAATGGGACTCCAATTGCCCCAAGGTCAGCAATAAGAACACCACTACTACTACTACACCCCCCTAGTGCCCCAAGTAGTAGCCCTCCAGGTGGTAGTAGGGCACCCAAAAGTTTAGTTGTGCTCTCACGGGGTACTGGGGTGGATACTGGCCCGGCCAGATCCGCCACACAGGCCGCCTTAGTCTGTGATGGTGGCATGGGTTTTACCACTTTTACTGTAAGTCCTAATACCTTGGGCAAGTACAGACAAGAGCCTCTGATTAATGGTCAGAACACTGTAGCCTGTAGGGACACAATAGGTAGTGTCACCATGGTGACAGGGAAACTGGTGCCCCCACTTCAGCTTTTACTTGGGTACGTGTACCAGGTGACCAACACTGATGGTGTTAGGACAGATCATCCCATGGCCATAGTCAATCTCAGGTGGGGAGGGGTCACTGGCCCTAAGAGGGTTGCAGTGTCCCCAAACCAACCTGTAGATTGCCTCTTGGGCAATTATCTAGAAACTTCAGCCTGGGCTGAAGTAGAACTGAAGGCCCATCTAGAAATGTTAGGCCTCCCTGAGCAGGTTGGTGTGACTCTGAGGGCCCCAGTCCAACCCCAGGGAAATCCAGGAGCAGTGGGGCCTGAAATAATTGCCCACCCTGCTCCAACAGAGAGCACAGGGGAGGAAAAAAGTATTTCTCCCCCCAGACTTTAGGTGAGGGTCAGACTCCTCAGTTAACTGATCCTACTGCTTGTGAAGAAACTGCCCCAGAGGAGGTCAGGCCTGTCCTGACAGAGCAACTACGGGCAGGAGAACCTTCCAAGGAGGTACCCAGTCTGGAGAAGGTATCCTGCCCCTCTCTGCCAGGCCTCAGTCAGCTTAAGGTTGCAGAGGCCAGGGATGTCAGTGGACCCCACAGGGCCCACTGCCAAGAGGAGTCCCCTCATCCACAGATTAGGGACCCCCAGCCTAGTAGTACTAGCCAGGTTGATAATTCTCAGCAATTTGAGGGATCCCTCGTACCCTTAGTAAGTGACATCCCCCAAATGGACTCTATTGGGCAAAGTAAAACCTGGGACAAGGCTGTTCCAAACCTTCACTGGCCCTACATTGTTCCAGCCAGACAGGATCAACCAAAAGATGTAAACAACCAAAGGTTGACCTCTAGGGATAAGTACAGGACTGTCATAGAGAGGAAGGCCTCTGTTGTGGCTAACCCTGTGAAGGAAGTGACCTGAATTGGGCCACCCGGGTCACTCGCGACCACCACTCGGCCTTCCCAAAAATGAAGAGTCGGGACTTCAGTGGAGAATACAATCTAACACCTTTATTAGTGAATACACTGCAGCAGAGCCCAGTCTGACCGGCCTCATGGGATAGCTGTCGAGGGGACTGACTTCAGGACCCTTCGTAACACAAAATAAGCCTTCCAACACCTCCCAAGTCCCGCTGTGGAAACGTGTTTTAACGTTGGCATAAGCTACAGCCATTTTGGCTATGGTGTCCATTTTGTTTCCTTCATTCCTTCATAATTCCTCCGTCCTCTGCTGCTCGTCTTTTTTCACTTTGCTTGTGTTATCTATTTTATTGACTTCCTGACTCAGCTAAAGCAATGTATGAGCTGCGGGTTTGTAGCTGACGGTGCACCTGGTTTTAGACTTATCTGTTGACTGTTTACCACTGCCATAAGCATTTCTGCTTCCTGTGAGAAGTTGGCCTGGTATATGCTGTCCACTAATTAAAGTGGGCACCTTGCACCAGTCCAAACGACCCTTATTGATGATTAGGTTAAAGACAACCTTTATTGAAAGCTATCCTAGTGGTAGCTATGGAGAGCAGCCTTCAGGCTAAGTCTCGAAGGAATGTAAAGCAGCCTGTTTTACCAGATCATAACCTCCTGAATGACCAAATGAAAGGAGAACCACACAAGGAATATATAAAATATATGTATTTATTACTAAACACTCTCTACTAACCTCTTTATGAGATTAGAGAACAAAGCACACCATATTAAATCACTAGAACGACAGCAAATAGCACAATACATAGTGGGCTCCAGGGGGAGACCAAACCATATACTAAGAAAGTGGTATAACAACCACGACTTGACTAGACACAGTGCCTAGAGCACGTAGAATCGCTGGGACCCCAAGGAACCACCCAAAGTAGTGACACAGGGGACCCACGGAGGACGGGTGCAGTGTGTGAACACAGGCGCGAGCTCTGTACAACTCTATGAGAAAGTCGCGGTTGGAAATTGAAAGATTAAGGACACTTCGGAGAGGACTTTAAGCAAACCCAGCTAAACATAGAAGGTTCTAAGGCCAGCACCCTTGAGAGTACCGAGGTACCCGTGTTACCTATCCCAGAGGAGCCGGGTGCATAGGGGTCAAGTGATGTCGGAAACCTTCGTCGTTTTCAACGGCGTGTTGCGGAAAAGTGCTGCTGCCTGGAAGATGAAAAGTGTCCGGTGTGATCCAAGCCTGGATCAGAGCTGAGAAGAACCTGAAAGCAGAGGGGACAGAGTCTGGGTCACTTCACAGTGACCAGGGGCACGATAGACGAATGCCCACCGATGTCGGGTGTTTCAGGTGCAAAGAGGTGAAGCTTGACTCTGCAGCCACGGGGACCAGGAGATGTCGACAATGACCAAAGTCTGGATATGAGCTGTCCCACAAAGATTGTCGAGTGCTGGGGGGTCGGTGTCCGGATTGAACAACAACAAGCCTTGGCAACTGCAACCCACACGGTCAGAGGAAAGATGCTTCTGTGAGGACCAGCAAGGTCCTGGGGACTCTCCAAGCTATGGAGGGTCAGGGCACATCTGGAGCAACCAGGAAAGCCCACAGAAAGTCAAAGTTACCTTCAAAGGGACCCACAGGCCAACGGACCAGGGATCGCAAAGGGACCTCAAGCTGAATCACCAAATGCCAGCCCACGGAACACTCGTGGAGTGTAGGCCAGAAATCTTCAGTGCAATTACTGCTCGGGTCAGGACTACAAGTAGCCCAAAGCACAGCCTCAGGGGTTGCCAAAAAGCATATGCTGCTGCAAATGTACACGGTGCCCAGGGGTTCAGGTTGTACGGTCCCCACGAGGGATACGGGCCTCAGAATTGCTGAGAGCACAGATCAACCTCAGAGACCACGGGAACCCACCTCCTGTGTTGCAGAAATCTTCGGAGTCCTTCAGGAGCTGCATAGATGCAAACCAGTCAGATGCATTTAGGTGCCTGCTCAGCAGGGGAGTAACTCCTTTACTCCAAGGGAGATTCTTCAGTCATCCAGCGTCGTGTAGATAGTCTAAGTACTTGGTTTCAGTAGCAGAGTTTAGTCCAGGTAAATTCTAAAGTCCTGTAGTCAGGGGTTCCTACTTTATACCCAAGGAAGAGGTGGGACAAACTCTGGGGACCCACCTATGGGAGGGTCAGGACAGAGGGGTGGCTACACCCATGTCCTTTGTCCAGTTTCGTGCCAGAGCAGGAGCAAATGGCTCCTGCAACCGGTTTGAGCTGGACTATGCAAAGGGACACCAAATGTGCCCCCAGTGCAGACATCAAAGCAATGTGAGAGTTCACCCACCCAGCCCCAATACACTAAAGCCTGTCTGGGAGGTGGTCACACCTCCCTGTGACAGGAAACCTATTGTCAAACCTTCCCCTGTCGGAGTTTCATCCAGCAGCAGCAGGGCAGACTCGTGTCTGTGGCTGGCAGCATCCATTTTGTGATGCCAGGGTCAAGAAAGCTGGTACCGGGTGTCCCGGTGTTGTCATATTTTCCCTCTAGGAGGGTGGAATCATACCTCCTACACCAGTTACTGGTGTGGAGGTATGATTCCAAGGTGTTTGACACCAAACACGACATGTTTCCGTGCAGCCGTTTTAAAGTTAGCATTTACCGCTAGGTTAAAATGCACTTAAGTATATATGGTTTGCTGCATCAAAGACAACCCCGGAGAATGGATTCCGAAGGCTGCAGAGGGGCTCTGCTCATGCAGGGGCACCCTCTCACATAAAACCCAGCACCCTGCCTTCAGGATTGATAAGGCCTGCCATAGGGTTGACTGATAGGTTTATATGTGCAGTGATTTAGGATAGATATAGTGAACCTATGGAGAGGTGTGGCGCCGCGGCCAGGGCAACTGACGCTGGGGATCACGGTTCGATCCTTGGCTCCGGCGGCAGGGGTCTGCCCAGCACCATGCGACTCTGGGCAATAGCTCACTTAATCTTCCCAACGGCCCCCAGCGCCGAGAGACCCCTTCGGGGGTGATTCGTGCGCTATACAAATACTGGACTTACTTACTTACTTAAGTAAGGGGTGCATGCACCACCTTACACAGGCTGCTGTAGCAGACCTGTGGTGTCATTTTGCATGGTCTCTCAGGGGTGGCATAATACATGCTGCAGCCCCTGGGAGGCCTCTGGGGTACCTAGGCCCTGGGTACATAGTATACCATATACTAGGGACTTATAAGGGTACCCCAGAATCCAATCTGGAGTGTGCCTAAAGTACATGCACAACCAATTTAGGGAGTAAGCAGATAAACTGGGGTCCTGATTAGCAGGATCCCAGTCAGACTAGTCAAAAACCAGCAAAACACCAGGAAACAAATGGGGGTAACCATGCAGTCAGATTCCACCTTCCTACACTTCCCCCTCCCACTTTGCTGACCAAGTGGTTATTCATCTGCCCTTGTTTGCTGATAGCTATTTCTAAACTTGTTTCTTCCAATTCTGTCCATATGCTTGCACTGCAAAAAGGCAGTATATAAGGACGCTGGTTTGTGAGTTCAGGGTGCCACCTCCTGCAACACTTGAGAGTGTTGTTGGACGTAGTTCCACTCATGAGTGATTAATAAACTTGTTATTTATTTCCAACTCCAGTGCTGATCTCTATTTTATTGGTTTTTGAACCCGTGGACAAGAGGGTGACCCTGCACCAGTGTACCCCTAAAAAGGTACATTTCCACAATTGGCGCCCGACTCGTGGGGCCCCATTGGAGATGCGGCCGTCCGAAGGAGTGGTCTTGATGGAAAATTGAAATCTTACTGAGGAAGCGCACTGCACGAGGAGACCTTTGTCTTTGCAGGCCGACGTGAATTTTCCGGTTTTCCCGATTTGACCCTCCAGGTGATGGCCGGTCTCAAATGGGGTTTTCTTTGGTGCAATTTTGCAGTGACCATTAGGTCGACCAGAGATCGGCAGGTGGGAGTTGAAGACTTCTGTTTGGTAAGGTCGCTGAAGCTGCACTTTTGATTTGCTTGGCCAAGATTTTGGTTTGGTTTGTTATTCATTTTTTGCAGAAAGTGAAGGCAGGTAATGTGGGTTTTTTTCTCCTTATGATATTTGTTTGAATGGGTAATATTTTACATATACTTGGAAGAAC
Organism: Calotriton arnoldi; assembly: GCA_963921515.1. Classification (NCBI taxonomy): domain Eukaryota; kingdom Metazoa; phylum Chordata; class Amphibia; order Caudata; family Salamandridae; genus Calotriton; species Calotriton arnoldi. The sequence continues at coordinate 935,414 of CAWUFW010007033.1, read as the reverse complement.
ATGCCTGCACTTAGTAAAATTCGTAAGTGGTGATACGGAGCGCTCTTGAGTGTTCTGCCAGGCCAATTGGTAATTCGGTCTCTTCTTGCAAAGGTCTGGGGGTTTTACCCTATCTTGTTTTGGGTGGGTCTGCGGACCCCTGTAATAGACATGCCTTCTGAAATAAGTATGATTTGGTAAAGACACAGAGTGTTTGCGAACACTCTACCAGACCAACTGGTAATTTGGCGTATTTTGGAAAAGGTCTGGGGCTAGAGCCTGTCTTCTTGAACATGGAACAGTCTCTGGGCTGTTTACTTGTCTTGGTGCAGTCTCTGGACTGCTTTTGAGAGCTCTTTTGTTTGTAAATATGATTTACAATTGGTTTGGTTTGAGTGCAGTCTGTGGGCTGCCTTTTGTTTTTGTCCTGGTGTTGATTTGTGGTTTGATTGTGTGTTTGAGTGTCTATGAGGTTTGTGGACTGACACCGGTGGTGATGCTTGTGAAGTACTTGTTTGAGTGAGTAGCGACTGTGCTCTTGGTGTAAGGATGGCTTGCCTCAGCAAGCTGTGTTGTGTGTTATGAGTGTGTGGCCCCTTCTTGAAAATGTCTGGAATGAGCTCAATTTGGTTTGTTGTCGTCATTGTGTTCTGCAGATGCCATTGGAAGAATTACACTTTAAATTTCGAAGAATGAATAAATAATAATACATAAATAAAAATATGGTTTGATCAGAAATACTAGTAACAATGTACATTCGTTTTGACATAGGAAAAGTGCAACTTTTGAAAAATGTAAAGAAGAATGCGCGTTTAAATTAAACAGTGCTGTGTATCTCTGTGCTTAAAAAGACACGTATTTTAAAAGTGCATGTAGGAATGTGCTCTCCCCTCTATGAAAAAGAAGGGGGAGAGACCAGAGCGGACGAAGGAGGGTTTGTTTCTGGCAGGCTTGCTATGGCACTTCGACCTTGGAAGACATTCCGAAGGAGGGGGCCAGAGCGTAGAGAGAGAGGGGAGGCTCTGCTTATTATTTTTGGCAAAAGACCAGGCAGGTTCTATGAAGCCATAAGAGAGAAGGAGGGGCAGCAGCGTCTGTGGGCCATGTGCAGCTCCTGACACAGAGAGAAGCTCTGCCATGCATACAGAATAGTGGTTTCAATTTAAGGTTGCTGTGCCAGGGCCAGATGAGGAGGCAATAAAATAAAGTTTGCATTAATGCGCCATCATGTTAAACAGCACAATAGCTAAAGAAATTGGTAGTTGGTCATTGGATTAATGTTTTCTGGTTAGCTCAATGTGCTTGTACAGCAAAATTTACAAAGTGGTACAGTCCAATAGTATTGGACATGACCTCCTTGGTGTGGTTTCCCCTAGCTATTTACCTCCTACAAGTCTGTCCGTGCCCAGCTGCCAAAGGGGGTAAGTATTGTCGACAGGAGGTCACCTGCTTAGGTTACCTACTGTCGAAGGGGGGTAGGAGACTAGCTCCTGGGAAAATTAAGGGTAAGCAAAATTAAGTAACACACTGTGTTTTTTGTGCTTGGTACATGTATTATTGTGTCCTTTTTTCTTGGTTTATGTGCCTATTATGTGTATTATTGTGAGCTATTCTCTGTGGAAAGTACGCAGGGCAGCTTGTTGTTGTGTTCTCTCTCTCTCTCTCTGAGACAATCGGTTGGGCTCGCTTTAGTCATTCATTTCACAGGATGCTGCGAATATGTTCTTGAATAAATAGAGACAAAGCACCTCACCAGTGCACGTCTAATTGGCTATTGTTAGAAATTGGATTTTTGGTAGGCTTGCGCGTGGGCCAAAGCCAGGCAAAAACCACCACTCTAGTCAGGATAAGGGAGTTACACGTCTAAAATAACCCCTGCTCACCCCCTTGGTAGCTTGGCACGAGCAGCCAGGCTTATCCTAGAGGCAGTGTGTAAAGCATTTGCACATAACCGACAGTAATACAGTGTCCGCACCACAAAAGGACACCACACCAGTTTAGAAAAATATCCAATGTTTTTATATAATTAAGACAAGACCAAAAACGATAAGAATCCACAATACTATACTTAAAAGTTCACAGTTCCAAAAATACGCTGATTAAAAAGAGTTCCTTGTGTGGATAGCTCCGTCCGGGCTACCACAGCGTCGTGAACAACAAATCCAACAGTTCTGGCTGGTCGCGGGCCAGCTACGGTGTCGGGAAGACCCGCAAACAGTACCTGTGAGAGATGCAGGGCGTTGAGGCCCTTGAAGTCACTCGCGTTGCAGGTCGAGCTGCTCTCTGGTGGAATCAGGAGCGCTGGCGCCGGCAGGCGTCGGGTGCAGCGGTGCGAAGTGCAGCGGTGCGGCGTGTGGTGCCCCCAGATCACGGTGCGAGCAGCGGCTCGGTGGTGGCGTCAGATGGCGTCGTCGGTGAGACCAGGGTCGCGGTGCGAGATGAAGGCGGTGCTCGCCATGGTGCTAGCAGGCCACAGTGCAAGCAGCGGCGTCGTCGTTGCTGAAGCGCTGTCGTCAGCTGACGAACTGGAGTCGATGGCGCCGGCGTCGGTAGGCCAAGGCTGCAGTGCAGGATGAGGGCGGTGAGTTGTGTGACTTATGAGCGGTGCCCTCGAACCACGGTGCAAGCAGCGGCATCGACTTTGGCGGGAAGTGGGGCGTCAGGCAGGCCAAGGCATCCTCGTGAAGCAAGGTGGTGCGGGGTGCGGTGCCCACAGGTCACGGTGCGAGCAGCGGCTCAGTGGCGGCGTCAACAGGTGGCGTCAGTGAGACCAGGGTCACGGTGCGGTGTTGCGGCGGTGCCCTCTGCGGTACCAAAGCTTCGGCGTGAAGTGAGGCGGTGCGGAGTGCGGTGCCCATAGGTCACGGTGCAAGCAGCGGCTCGGTGGCGGCATCAACAGGCGTCGTCGGTGAGACCAGGGTTGCGGTGCAGTGTTGCGGCGGTGCCCTCTTCGGTGCCAAAGCTTCGGCGTGAAGCGAGGTGGTGCGGAGTGTGGTGCCCACAGGTCACGGTGCAAGCAGCGGCTCGGTGGCGGCATCATCGGTGAGACCAGGGTTGCAGTGCGGCGGTGCCCTCTGCGGTGCCAAAGCTTCCACGTGAAGTGAGGCAGTGCGGAGTGCGGTGCCCACAGGTCGCGGTGCAAGCAGCGGCTCGGTGGCGGCGTCAACAGGCGTTGTCGGTGAGACCAGGGTTGCGGTGTGGCGTTGCAGCGGTGCCCTCTGCAGTGCCTTCAGGACACGGAGTCGGGAGTGGCGTCGTAGACGTCGTCGAGTTGCTGGTCTTCGGGTGGCAGCACAAAACACACAGTCCCCAGTGCTGCAGGTCGAAGAACTTGAAGTCTTTGCTGTCCCTGAGACTTCGTGAACAGGGGGCAAGCTCTACCTCAAGCCCTTGGAGAGACTCACAAATTAGGTTGCAGAAAGTCCAGTCCAGGCCTTTCACTGCCCAAGACAGAAGCAGCCACTGCAGGTCAGCCCAGCAAAGCATCCAGCAAAGCAGTCGTAACTTTTCGCAGCTTCTCCGGCTCTTCTTCTTGGCAGTCTTCTTGTTCCAGATGAGTTCTAAAGTTCAGGGGTCTGGGCCCCAGTATTTGTATCCAAAAATCCTTTGTCTTTCAGGCAGAGGGTGTCTGTGCTCGGCCAGAACCAGTTCTGCCTTCTCTGGTGTGATTTCCTGGCAGGAGGTGGAGACGGCATTGTCAGAGGCAGACCAGGCCCTTTGAGGTGCAAGGAAATCTCCTCCCCCTTCCCCCATCGCAGCCCAGGTCTATTTAGCCCTTTCCTGACCTACCTAGTCTATCTGGAGCCCCTCCGGCCCCCAGCCTTCTGTCATCCAAAACCCAGACAGGCAATCCACATTCCAGCAGAGGCACACGGGATGATTGAGCAAGAAAATACCTACTTTCTAAAAGTGGTATTTTCAAACACAGAATGTAAAAATCACCTTCACTAAAAGATGCATCTTTAGATTCTGAGTTCAGGCATACTAAATTCTATTTTCTTACCGAATTCCCTGGGCCAGTTATGTTTATAAGATGTTATAAACAAACCTCCCATTCTATCCTATGGGGAACTGGTAGCCTTGCAATAGTGAAAAACTAAATTGGCTGTAATTCACTATCAGGACATGCCACACACACCAGGGCATGTCCTACCTTTCACATACATTGCACCCTGCCCACAGGGGTACCTTGGGCCTACCTGAGGGATGTCTGACATGTAAGAAAAGGGAAGGTTAGGGACCGGCCAGTGTGTGCACTGGCCAAGTTGACATGGCAGTTACAAACTGCGCGCAGACTCTGCAATGGCAGGTCTGAGTTACCGTTTACAGGGCTACTCATGGGGGTGGCACAACCAGTGCTGCAGGCCCCCGGGTAGCATTTGATTCACCGGCCCTGGCACACACAGTGCACTTTACTAGGGGCTAACAAGTAAATCAAGCATCCAATTACGGAAACACCAATTCATAACACAATTTACACAGAGAGCATATGCACTTTAGCACTGATTAGCAGTGGTAAAGTGCCCAGAGTCCTAGAACCAACACAAACAGGTCAGGGAAAAATAGGAGGAAAAAGCAAAAAGTTTGGGGATACCCCTGCAAAAAGGGCCATTTCCAACAGCTATTAAGTAATACTGTTTGAACAAATTGTTAGAATTAACAAAATGAATAAATAAATACGCCATGTCACTGCCCCTCCTTTCTGTAAACTGATGAAATTGGAATTGGATAAGGATGAAAGGATGGGTAGAATAGACTGATGTTCCCTTATTTGACCTTTAATGGGAACTATATGTTGGTGGTTTTTGTTTCAAATTCCCAGGTGGCAACACCATTATTGTTCATGTTATTGCAGCACTACATAAGTCGCAGAGGCATCACGAGTCCCTTATCAGTTAGTCTATGTAATCGAGCTGACAGCCCTTGCTAGAGCTGGTGAATATGTTTCTCCCCTGAATATGATGTTACATGGCCCGGATCGTGAAAAGTATGATGCATATGGTTCACAATGCTAGGAAAGATGCCCATATGCCCTTAGCACACATTTTTAAGAACAAAATGTTCTTTGCTTGTTTTCTTGTCTGCCACAAACAAGTTCTGCTGGAAAATTCATGTACCTACTAGGTTATGTTTAATTTATCAGTTATTCATGTAATATGGATCTCTGTTACATTCACAGTTTTAGAGTTTCCCGCTACACCTATAATATGAGAGCATGGTCATAAGCGCAAAACATGGTTGTTCTTATGCAAGGAAAATAATTTTAGAGGTGTCTGCAGTTTTGCACAATAGTGAAGGTTCACAAAGTAGAAGCTGTATCGTGATTTCTATGAGTTATTAAGTACAAGTTTGTTAAAAGAATAGTTGTTTTGAAATTCCTTTTTTTTTAGGTTCTTCAGATGAATAATATAGGGGCGTTTCTGAAATTGAATATCCTCTTTTGATTGATTATTTGTATGTTTTGTCTAAAGATTTCCGTTCTGTTCACTAACAGATATCTGCTGCCCTACAACCATTGCCACAGGGGCCAGGATATCAGATCCAACCAGGGGACTAAGCGCAAGTCTAATTTGGAGCCGAGGTGAAGGGACCCAGCCCAGGTGTTGCTGGCCACTATAACAGCGGTGAAGGTGGAAGGCCGGAAGAAACGTGTACCCCTACCACTGTCGGATAATTCTTGGGTGAAAGGCGGGGTCACAAATCAGACGGAGAGCTGATTCCTCGCTTTGTTCCTTTTTTTGATGCCTAGCTAAGAGAGGCACAGACCGATAACAAGAGCAAGGAGGTTTTGCCTGAGGGGACCCCCTCTGAAACAAGGGTTGCTTCAGATACTCCAGTTTCTGTGCATCAGGCCTCTGAGTCCCGGTCCCCAAGTGAATGCAAGTCTGCACCTTTGTTTGCTGATAAGGAGGTGCCTGGGCACACTAGGAACAATCTGCGGCCCCGACAAAAGAGCAGTGCACCAGCAGGGCAACACAGGAGTTAGGGAAGGACTAGAGTTTAGGGTACAGGTGCTGTGTCTCTGGTGCCTGTTAGATTAGAGTGAAAAATACAGGTGCACTGCCTGAGACACTGGACAGGATCATAGAGGGTGATTGCCCTATCCTGAAAGAAAGACTTTTTCTTAAGCCTGGGCCGCGATTGTTTTTCTGGGTTGCAAGTTGTACAGCTCCACTGTGGGAGAGTCAATACTTGATGAACGATAAGAGCCTGCCTGTGAGGCTCAGACGGACACAGGGAGAAGACTCCCTCTGGCTGGTTGTACAGTGGCTTCAATTCCCCAAGTATTTTTTTTGTTAGCAATGTACCCCTTTGGTCGTCCCATTTTTGAGGAGGAGCAGCCCTTTGCGGCTCCTCATCCTAATTCCCATGGCCCCGTTTGGTCCTCCTGGTCCTCCAAAACAAAGATTGTTTTTGTGACAATTATTGTGCTGGCTTTAATATTCGTATTTGGAATACTGTTTTTTCTGCGAGAAAAATATCTTGTGCACACTTTGATAAGTACTACTCCGCCCCCCCTGAACATATCATTGGTACTCTAGCCCTCATAAAGAAGAACACCGGAAGGTCTATCAAGATAATGTTTTTATTTAGACATTGCATCAGACATGTGCTGTTGGCTATTTCCAAACTGCATAAGATAGCCACTGAAATACATCAGAGCCCTGGAACTTGGACTTGGACTGGGTGGTTTTGGGATTTGCTTTCTGCTTGGGGTTGGAAAATATTGACAGTTCTGTTTGTGATCATAGCCATTATTTTCTCCTGCTATCTGTGTGTTCATTACAGACCAATGCTCTGCTCACTTTGTATCTCCACCTGTGCTGCTTGTGTGCCGACTAAAGTTAATATCCGTGATACAAATGCCCGTTTAGCAATAGAACAAAAAATGTGTGAAATGATGTTAATTGATATTCACGATGTATATCATACCCCTTAGAAGGGACAAGAAAATATCTTAGCTTATGCCAAAAGGGCCGTCTGTGGAAACGTCTTTTTACGTTGGCATAAGCTACAACCATTTTGGCTATGGTGTCCATTTTGTTTCCTTCATAATTCCTCTGTCCTCTGCTGCTCGTCTTTTTTCACTTTGCTTGTGTTATCTGTTTTAGTGACTTCCTGACTCAGCTAAAGCAATGTATGTGCTGCGGGTTTGTAGCTGATGGTGCACCTGTTTTTAGACTTATCTGTTGACTGTTTACCACTGCCATAAGCATTTCTGCTTCCCCCTCCCACTTTGCTGACCAAGTGGTTATTCATCTGCCCTTGTTTGCTGATAATTATTTCTAAACTTGTTTCTTCCAATTCTGTCCATATGCTTGCACTGCAAAAAGGCAGTATATATGGACGCTGGTTTGTGAGTTCAGGGTGCCACCTCCTGCAACACTTGAGAGTGTTGTTGGACGTGGTTCCACTCATGAGTGATTAATAAACTTGTTATTTATTTCCAACTCCAGGGCTGATCTCTATTTTGTTGGTTTTTGAACCCGTGGACAAGAGGGTGACCCTGCACCAGGGTACCCCTAAAAAGGTACATTTCCACACCGCCCCTGGTGGAAAAATACAGCTTGGGCAAAGACTGAACAAAGAAGGCGCAGAAGGATGAGCTACCACCTGCAGAATGGGTACATGTTATCAGGCTCCCAAGGTCATCTTGCTTGGTTTTAGCTCTCTCTAGTGTGGGAGCCTAACTACGACCAGGGATAGGCACGCAAGAGCAGAATAAACTATTCATTTAGTACATCTGGGTTTCAACCTTGAATACGATAAGAGGGAACAACTGAAAAGCAGCTTTCTGCTGAGGCAAGCAGAGAGCGGGGGCACAGAGACCGGGCCTTGCTTACAGTGTAACATGGCAGCTACAGAGAGGAAAATGGCGTCTCAGATGCTAACTTTAGCCTGCACAACGTAATAAAGGCTGGTCAGACACATTTGCAATAGCGATCAATATAAAATAGCTACATGAATGCTAACATAACATGGTATACGGCATGGGGGACGGGGCAATGATGCATTCGATTCTAACAGACCCTCCTTTTAGCATTCATAGCTAAATTTTATTGTTGCTATCAGGTAAGGGTCTTTACAATTCTAATGAAGGGGAAAAATGGGGGTACATATACAACCATTGAACCATTTGGATGAGCATCAGCAATGTTAGATAGGTACACATATCAATATTCAAAAATACCTTCATCAATGGACATCAAATCATGAACAACCTGTACCATCATGGCAGAGGGCTTAGCTATTTGTTCTTGAACTCTCGTCTTGGGCGTTAACTTTTGTGTGCAATAAGTACAAGAAGCGGGAAGGCAATTAATGCACAAACAACAAGTGAATATAACACCTGCAATGGCTACTAAGAATAAGAGTATTTTCCAGCCCCATGTTGCTATAAGACTCCAAAACCACCCAGACAGGGACCATGTTCCATTCTCCTGGTGGATGTCAGATGCTAATCTGTGTAACTTTTGTATTGCTGCATAGACATTCAGAGCGTGGTCCGGTATGTACACACAGCAAATACTACCGATGACGCGACAGGCCCCACCCCGATCAGCAAGGATGACGTCTAACACCATCCTGTTTTGAAGGGCAACGAGTCTTGTAGCCTGAAGTTCAGCTGTAATGTTGGTCAGTATTCCTGCTGTGGTGTTGATAACTCCTTCTACAACCCTTGTAAGCCTGCGTATACTACGGCTATTATGCATGGGGCCCAAAAATGGCAAAATACCCTTCATGGCATCTGTAAATTGCTGCAAAGTAGTGTCAGTCTGATCTATATCTTTCATGTTGAGGACCATTCTTACTCGAGACAGATACACACTCCTGCGATGTAATCTGTGGTCTCAGTGATAATTGGACGGTGCAATATACACAGGGGGCAAGAGAAAGGACACGTAGCACACACCAGACCACCCCCTGGGAAGCCATGCGTAAGCCTGGGACCCGCAAACGAAGTACACATTGTGGGGCGGAAGCAGTGGTGGACTACTAGTCATGCTCAAATCATAAGTGTCGTTGCAGATACTCACTCCTACTGGAACCTGTCCAAAACCTTGGACACAAAAACTAGTTATTGTATTAATTACCGGTACTGGCACTGCCTTGTCCTGAGTAATATTGCGCAACTGGAAGGACCTAAAATATTCAGTAACGTTAAAGTCCTGGAAATCCATCATCTCATTCTGAAGCCATGTTACATTTTTCTTTCTTTCATAAACATTCATGCAGGCATCGGGATGTAGAGTATCAGTAGCCTCATCCCTTCCCAGGGTAAATCCTTGGTGTGTTGCTATATAACCCAATACAGTTTGATTTGGAGTGACAACGGGAGTCACTTCAATGCAAAGGTGATTCAGTTGGTGTGCGATGGTCTGCACATTAGGCAGAAGTTTCATGCAGCAAACCACCCCCAGTTGGCCGGTTTGGTTGAGAAGTACAATGGTACTCTCAAGTTGAAGCTGGCAAAGATCAGGGAGAGCACAGGATTGCAATGGCCAGACGCGCTACCCCTTACCCTGTTATCCACGAGAAACGTGACGTAACGTTAAAGTCCTGGAAATCCATCATCTCATTCTGAAGCCATGTTACATTTTTCTTTCTTTCATAAACATTCATGCAGGCATCGGGATGTAGAGTATCAGTAGCCTCATCCCTTCCCAGGGTAAATCCTTGGTGTGTTGCTATATAACCCAATACAGCCTCATAATCAAGGTATGTTATATTCATTGCATCTGAATGATAATGGGTATATACCATGGTGAACAACTGGAACCAGGCTTCACAGCTGGCTAAATAAGAGAAGGGCAGTGACAGTAACAGGTCATTCTTATGCATCACTGAGGGGAGTAAGCCACAAACCCAACAATTGGTGACATTGGTGGTGTGGTGAGCCTGATGGAGCATTTGGAGGAAGACATTATCCACATAAGTTTGTCGGTGTCTTTCTTTATGAGGGGCCAAAGTGACAAAGACATGTTCAGGGCGAACAGTAGTAGTACCAATCAGGGAATGCACAGGATGTCTTTCTTCAAGGAACCATATAATCCCTAACGCTGCTACCAAAGCAACGAAAACTATTACTAGGAACACTATCTTAGTCTTGGTGGGCCAGCTCGACCATGTTGGACCATGTTGGTCAAAACGGGGTGCCGCTAAAGGCTGTTCTTCTTCCATAACAATACAACCAAAGGGGTACATTTTCATATATCAAACTACCAGAGGAGGATCCGTGCTATGGAGCCAGGTATACGAATGGGGGAAAAAAGGAAAAAGTAAACAAAAAAAAGAAAATAAACACAGTTCAGTGTCTGTAGACTCCTATTGTTCATCAACAATGGTGCTACCGAGCACTTCGCGGTGGGGCTGCACGATCACAACCCTTTCTGTCTCTTCGCTCAGGATAGGGCAGCTTCCCTCCTTGGAAGGCACCCCCCACTTATCCTGTCCAGTGTCTCAGACAATGCACCAATCTCCCTTCCCTAATCGATTGTTGGTACCACAGACAAGGTACATGGACCCTATTCTTCATCCAGAAGTCCATCCCTACTAACCTGACTGTCCCTTGGGTGCACTGTCCCTCCACCGGGGACGCAAATTGTACCTAGCCACTCCAGGCACTGTCTCGTCTCAAAAAAGAACCTTAAATTCAGGGGAGGCAGGGGACTGAGACTCTAGCTCCTGCGGACCAGATGGAGGAGAAACCTGGGCAGCCCTTATTTCTGGAGGGACTGCCTCATTCAAAGCAGCGTCGTTCTCCTCTTCCGTCTGTGCCCAGGTCAATTGGGCATCAGAAAAAGGGACAAAGCGAGGCACCTACTCCGTCTCGTGGTCCCCTATGCCCTCACGGACCCACTTGTAAGGGAGAGGGAGCTGGACTCGCCGGCAGTGAGATGAGTGGATCCAGTGCTTCCGGCCGTCCACTTTTACAGCTGTCCGCGTGGCGAGCAAAACCAGCAGGGGCCCCCTCCACCTCAGCTCCAAATACCATAGTCTCTGGTAGTTTTGGACCAAAACGTATTCGCCGGGCTCGATACTGTGCCCTGGCCCCTCAGGTGTTGGTGGGAGTGCCTCTTGTATCTGTTGATGAATAGAACGCATATTTTTAGTTAACTCACATAAGTAATCTACAAGTAACGGGTATTCAATATCAGAGAAATGGCGTGAGCGGGGGACGCCCCACACATTTGCAGGCGCCCGAAAACAACTTCGTACGGGGATAATCCTGTTCTAGAATGAGCTGTCACTCTCGTGGATAACAGGGTAAGGGGTAGCGCGTCTGGCCATTGCAATCCTGTGCTCTCCCTGATCTTTGCCAGCTTCAACTTGAGAGTACCATTGTACTTCTCAACCAAACCGGCCAACTGGGGGTGGTTTGCTGCATGAAACTTCTGCCTAATGTGCAGACCATCGCACACCAACTGAATCACCTTTGCATTGAAGTGACTCCCGTTGTCACTCCAAATCAAACGGGGCAAGCCAAAGCGCGGGAAAAACTCCTTCAAAAGGGCCTTCGCCGTCGCTATGGCTGTGTTCTGTTTAGTGGGGTAAGCCTCAATCCATTTACTGAATGCACAAATAACCACCAGCACGTATTTCAAGTTGTTAACTCGTTCCATTTCGATGTAACCCATCTGGAGAGCCTCGAAAGGGAAAGAGGGGGGAGCAAAATTACTGGGAGGTGTAGGAGTACCTTTCCCAGGATTATGTATCAGGCAAACTATGCAGTGCTTCACTAGATGAGCCGCTACTTTAAGGATATTGTCATTTTGCCATACGGGATCCAATAATTTACATATCCCCTTCGCACTAATGTGGGCTGGGCCATGTGCCATTGTAACTACAGGGAATACATATGCATCTGGTAACATCCATCTTTGCTTTTCTGATTTATCGGTCCTGCACTCCTCCTCATCTAAGCGTCCCATACTCTCCTGCCACGTTGCCAGCTCCTCAACTGTTGCCTCACTCTGAATCTCTTTCACATTTTCCAATGTGTCCTCAAACATCCCGCTTTCAGGCACCCATATAGCTGGCCCCGCCACAAACAATCTCTTCATCTTGGACCTGGGTGTCTCTTTAGCTGTCTGGTCTGCAAACGCTTTTTCCCTCCCCACGTCATCAGTGATTACTTTATGGACACTACACTTCACTATCGCCAATCTTTTGGGAAGTGCCAGGGCTGACAAAAGCCTATGTATCAGAGGGCGTGTTGTATCTTTGCGCCGTGTGAGGTCAGGAATCCCCTCTCCGCCCAGAGCCTCCCAAAATTATGGGCTACTCCGAACATGTATTGGCTGTCAGTATAAATATTGACAGCCAATCCCTCACTTAACTCACACGCTCGCAAAAGAGCAACCAGCTCCGCAGCTTGTGCTGATTGGTAGGGAACACGTGATGTCTCAACTACAGTGCGCAGCGTAGTAATAGCATACCCTGCGGTGGTGGTGCCATGTGACAATTTGAAACAAGAGCCATCGACATATAGTTCCCCGTGCGGGTCAGATAGGGGAACGTCAGTCAGGTCTACCCGTCCCTTCGTCTCTTCTTCTGTCCAAAATAAACAATCATGGACATCTGTGTCCTCATTTTCCGAAGGGAGGGATAGTAACGTGGCTGGGTTCAGAGTGGCACATCTTTTAATTGTAATGTGTGGCGCAAACAAAGTCAATTCATAGCCAGTCAGACGAGCACTGGTAAGGTGCTGCGTCTTTGGCTTGTTCAGAAGGGTGTCCACAGCATGGGGTGCCATTACTGTGAGATCAGTATTGAGAACGAGCCCCGCCGATTGTCAAATAGAGACAGCCACGGCTGCGGCTGCTCTTAAACAGCTCGGGAGGGCTCTGGCGACAGTGTCAAGAAGGGCAGAGAAATAAGAACACGGCCTCTGCTTACCTCCAAAGGCCTGTGTTAACACAGAAAGCGCACATCCAGCCATTTCGTGTTCGTACAGCACGAAAGGCTTCTGGTAGTCAGGCATGCCAAGGACAGGTGCAGAGCAAAGCGCGACTTTTAATTGCTCAAAAGCTTGCTGACATTCATGCGTCCAGGGTAAAGGTTTGTGCACGTCTTTAGTTGTTAGACGGAGTAAAGGCTTTGTTAGTAAAGAGTAACCAAGTATCCAGTGACGACAATACGAGGTGATGCCTATGAAAGCATGCACATCCCTCTGAGTCTTGGGGACGGGCATCTTAACAATGGCATCAACTCGTTCAGGTGTTAGCCTCCTTCCCTCCTTCGACAGTAGGCGACCTAAATAGATGACCTCCTGTCGACAATATTGGAATTTTGAAAGGGACACTTTATGTCCATGCTGTGTCAAATGTAGCAGCAATTTGACTGTGGCATCTTTGCAACCCTCTTCAGTATCGGAGGCTACCAACAGGTCGTCCACATATTGCAATAATACGTTACCTGAGGGAAGAGAGAGGGAATCCAACTGACTTTTCAGGGCTTGACTATATATACTAGGACTTTCAGTATACCCCTGAGGAGCTCGACAAAATTGGAAGCTCCTGCCGGCCAATGTAAAACCAAAAAGGTGCCGGCTATCCGGGTGGATGGGAATGCTAAAGAAAGCATTTTTCAGGTCAATCACAGAAAATAATTTGGCTGTAGAAGGAATCATTGTTAGTAGGGCAGTAATGTCAGGCACCATCGGAAACTGAGGGACCACTATTTTGTTAACCTCCCGCAAATCAATCACAAAGCAATAGACATCGTGTTGAGCAGTAGGGGAATCAAATGGTGTCTTTTTAAGGATGGGGAGAATAGGGCTATTACACACTTTCGCAACTGTCTCCTCAACCACCCCCGATTTGATCACGTTCTGTATAATCTGCAACAAAGTCCGTTCCCCCGCCAGTGGTATTTTGTACTGGGGAATACGAGGTAGCACAGCATTATCTTTAATCGTAATAGAAACTGGTGGTATTTGCAACAACCCTATGCCCGTATCCCCCGTTATCCACAACGTGGGCGGCACGTCTTTAAATTCAGTAGGAAGCGGGGCATCTTTTGAAAAACACTGTTTGGTACTTGCCACATTCGGTCCTATTGTCATATAAACACCATCTGGAGAACATGAAATTGTAGCATGCAACCTTTTCAACAAATCTTATCCCATTAGATTTTCTCCGCAATTCGTTGTCAATAAGAATGGCGAGTCCACAGTGAAAGGGCCAATAGTCAAAGCAAGAGGTTCTGAGATGGGGCTCACAAGCGGTACGCCTGAAAAACCTACCGAAACATTGTTATGGCCAGACAGGGCTGCCCCGGGGACCAGTGAACGAGAAACAGAGCTATTCATTGCACCTGTATCCACCAGAAACTTCTTGGCCGAACCATGCAAATCTGCTGTGACTTAAGGACCACGCTGATCTACAGGTATCTGGACTGGTCCCTCACCCTGTCCTTGGCTGTCCTAGTTATCGGACATCCCTGACGCCTCGTCCAGATCATAATCATCGTGATAGTACTGCCTTCCCCAGGGGTCATCAAAATAGTTCTGATCCTAGCGACCTCCCGAGGATGCACCAGCCTGGACCTCATCACAACCACTCTCGCCACTACCCCGGCCACCAGAACTCCGACCTCTGGGGGCTGCGACCTTCTGCAACAAGTCCGGACACTCACTCCACCAGTGCCCCTCCTTCTTACAATACGCACACTGGTTCAGCCCCACTGGAACGCCACCTCTGCCAGTGCCACATCCCCGTTGAGCCGGACCAGTGCCGCGTCCTCTGCCAGACCCCCTTGCTGCCTATTGCATTAGAACCTTAGTCTTCAACTCCTTATTCTTTTTCTCCACCTTCTCCTTCTCCTCATTTTCCCTATGCTCATAGTACTGAGCCATACTCAATATTACTGAAGGGGAGGCGGTAGTCCAGGTGCTCTCAGAAGCCTGCAACCGAGTCGCGATCTCAGGAAGCAAGTTTGTGACAAATCTGTTAACAAACAACCGGACACCGCCTCCCACCAAAAAATCTTGTCCACTGAAATCCAGAAACACCCCTTCAAACCGAGTGAAAAAATCTGACACACTTTCATCTTTCTTCTGACGACATGCCGTTAATTTGTCCCAATCTACTCTTCTGGGCGGGATGAGTGAATGCATGTAAGTAATGATACGACTCGGCAAAGCCAGTATCTCAGCTTTAGGCTTCTCGCCAGGCTTTCGCTCTGTATCCCATGCCCTGATCTCATTCCAAGTGCCACCCAACTCCACAACGTGGTCCTGCGTATGCACCTGCCTCCATATATCCACTGGTACCAACAACCCAAAAAACATATCGATATCTGCCAGCGTCATGACGGTCGATGAGGCGGCCTCCGTTAATTCTTTATAATATGCAATTGGGTTTTTTCTGGGGTCCGGCAGCTGACTCTTAAGGGCTAACACCTCACTCCTTTTCCACGGTGTGTAAACCCATTGTTCCTGAAAACAGGCCTCTACCCGTTGTTGAATAATAACATCCTGCACATTACGCCGTTCTGGAATCTCAGGATGGAAAATAGGATGCACCTCCCTCATCGGGAATTGTGACACAATCGTCGGTGTCTTCTGATGCAGTCTACCTCGATAACCAATCAGCGTTGCAACATTACTAAAAACATCATTAGGGGCCATGTCAGTAGCATATACACGGTCCCGAATGTCATAAATTATTTGTGGTGCCACATTACCAAAACACTGTTCCCACAACCCTATCAATGTAGCCGACATATGCTTGAGAGCATGCTGCTGTACAAATGGCTCAAAATCTTTCAACACACTCCACACATCCTCTACACTGTAGATCGGATTCCGTGCCCACTGTGCAGCCTGGTCAGCCACCATTCTTTTCTCCTCGTCTCCCACGTCCGATCGAATCAGCACCCGCCCCATTCGCTCCCGTACCGCAGCCCAATTCCCTTTGTCCAACCCACGCACCGGTGTCCCGGCGCTCAACGATGCTGGGGATGAAATGTCTGGGAAAGACACAATGGATGAAGGGCCCGGCACCAATGTTAGTAATGACTGAGTCGAAGGGGTGAGAGAAGGTGGGGGAACATAAGCGGGAACAGGTGACACAGCAGAAAGGCCTGAAGCTACTGCACCCGCAGCTTGCGAAGCCAGGGAGGAGACAGGCGGGGCCGTAACTGAAGCAGCCGGGTCAGAGTCAGAAGGGCCAGATGCACAGACAGGAGGGGCAGAAGACTGAGATGTCGGAATAACAGGATATATCCTCTGTGGGGCATAAGGAGGTGGGGGCCTGGCTTCTAAGAGTTCATCCACAAATGTATCACTTTCCTCTCGGGCGACATAGGACTTATCACATTGCAATCGAAACTTCCTATCAGCACACTCTATACCCTTTTCTATTTTCTCTCTATCGTAGGCTACTGCTTTCTGTGTTACTGTTTGCATTTTCCCTCTCCGGGCCTCCTTCTCCGCTCACATGCGCTGTTGCCTAGCTTCCCTCTGCCATACCTGAAGGGACTCAAACATTGACTACCTACTTCTTCTGGCAAATAATTTATCCTGCAAATAGTTCAATTTTTGTTCATCAAAGGTACCTGTCGGTGGCCACTGAAGCTCGGCATTGTCCCTCGTATATTTGTGCCATAATGTACTAAACATAATAGGGCCAGTGCTGTGCCTGGTATACATATCAAAATTCGGGGTGCCTTCCGGAGGCGCAGGTTGCCTCTCCTCCAGCCGAGCTTCGGCAGAACAACCGCGGCACCCCACACACCACAATTTACTCAGACAAGGCATCTTAATATCAGACACATACACTATTCACATGAACCAAACAAAGGGAATCCAACAGGCAGCCCGCAGGCTGCACCAAAACAAGACAGTCTGGAGACTGTGCCAGACAGTCCGAAGACTGTACCAAAACAAGACTGTAACAGACAGTCCGAAGACTGTACCAAAACAAGACAGTCCGGAGACTGTACCAGACAGTCCGAAGACTGTACCAAAACAAGGAGACAGGCTCTAGCCCCAGGTCTTTTCAAGAGTAGACCAAATTCAGCAGGTGGCCTGGCAGAGTGTCCGCAAACACTCTGTATCTCAAGGGTCCGCAGACCCACCAAGCTCAAACAAACGAGGAATCCTCAGTCCATATTCAAAATTATTCAAGATGGCGCCATACCTACCAAAAGGCTAAACAAACTCACCTGGTGCACACAGGTCGAGCCAAGTTATTCTCCACCACCGACTCTTCGGACCAAATGGTCGAATCCAAGGGTTTCGCCTTTTCAGGACCCCAGCCGGGATGACCGCTGGGCGAGGCACCGCCCGATCAGGCAGGCGGAGCAGCTGCGAGAACCAAGCTCTATCGTGTGGGGATCCCCGATCCGCCCATCCGACCGGACGCGACCCCGTCCTCTACACCCGATTCCGGCCGAGATGGGTCAGCCCGATGGGGTCCCTGTTCGGGCGCCAACTGAAGGAAGTGACCCGAATTGGGCCACCCGGGTCACTCGCGACCACCTCTCGGCCTTCCCAAAAATGAAGAGTCGGGACGTCAGTGGAGAATACAATCTAACACCTTTATTAGTGAATACACTGCAGCGGAGCCCAGTCTGACCAGCCTCATGGGATAGCTGTCGAGGGGACTGACTTCAGGACCCTTGGTAACACAAAATAAGCCTTCCAACACCTCCCAAGTCCCGCCCCTGGTGGAAAAATACAGCTTGGGCAAAGACTGAACAAAGAAGGCACAGAAGGATGAGCTACCACCTGCAAAATGGGTACATGTTATCAGGCTCCTACGGTCATCTTGCTTGGTTTCAGCTCTCTCTAGTGTGGGAGCCTAACAACGACCAGGGATAGGCACGCAAGAGCAGAATAAACTATTCATTTAGTACATCTGGGTTTCAACCTTGAATACGATAAGAGGGAACAACTGAAAAGCAGCTTTCTGCTGAGGCAAGCAGAGAGCGGGGGCACAGAGACCGGGCCTTGCTTATAGTGTAACATGGAGGCTACAGAGAGGAAAATGGTGTCTCAGATGCTAACTTTAGCCTGCACAACGTTAATAAAGGCTGGTCAGACACATTTGCAATAGCGATCAATATAAAATAGCTGCATGAATGCTAACATAACATGGGATACGGCATGGGGGACGGGGCAATGATGCATTCAATTCTAACACCTGGGGGAGCTGGCGGACCGGGACTACGCGGAGGTCCATGGAGTTGGGAACAAACTCCGTGGAACTCCGCTCCGCTCCGCCACCCACCTCCACCCCCCCTATTAACAATTAATTAGACATTAATTAAAACTAAAACAAAAACACTTAGCTGTACTGCGGTGCGGGCTGCCTCCTCCTTCCTCGCCGTCTCTGGGTGATCATTGCGAAAACTGCGCATGCGAGAAATGCCCATGCAATGATCACCCAGAAACGGCGAGGAAGAGGAGGAGGGCAGCCCGGGGACGCCGCAGTACAGGTAAGTGTTTTTTTGTTTTAGTTTTAATTAATGTCTAATTAATTGTTAATAGGGGGTGGAGGCGGGGACTGGCCAACTCAGCTCCGCTGCGGAGTGAGCGGATATTTGCCTACTCTGCAATCTCCGCAGTACGCGGAGTAGGCAAATCTCCGCACACTCCGCGGGTGGAGCGGAGTTCTCCGTCTGCGCCTAGTTGTGGCCAGTGCTCTGAGAAGTTGAGTCCAACCCTGTTAGGGCCTCACTTCCCTATTCAGACACACCACAAGCCCCTCTCTTGGCTCCAACAGCTAACAGGTAGACACCCCAAACTTTTGAGAGGATCTAAGCCCCTACAGGGGAGGAACATCTCAGTGGACCATAACATAGGGAGTATCCATGCCAGTGGAGGACCTTCTTTATGTGGCCACTTAGGAAATAAAGACTCAACTGGGCAAGGTTAGCCTTATCTCATTTTGTTTGGGGGGAGGGTTATGTAGGAAGGTAGGATCCTACTGCATGGTTACCCCCACTTTTGGCTGGTGTTGCTATGTTTTACTGACTAGTCCGGCTGGGATCCTGCTAGTCAGGACTCCAGTCTCTATGCTTCTTCCCTAAATTGGACATGGTGAGTACTTAGGTACACTCCAGATGGACTGCTGGTGTACCCTGATAAGTCCCTAGTATGTGGTACTTAGGTACCCAGGGCATAGGAACACCTGGGGTCTGCCATTAGCTGAAGCAGGCATTATGTCACCCATGAGAGACCACTCAAATTGAGACTAAAGGCCTGCCATTGCAGCCTGTGTAAGCTGGTCCTAGCACCACTTACGACAGATATAAATTTCCTTACATCTGAGGTCACTGCACTTAAAACCTATAGCACTTAAAACCTATAAGTCCAATCCAATCCAAACAAGCTTTATTCAACATGTAGTCATAAAAGCACATTACAAAAAAGTTTTAAATATATATACATAAAAATATCGTACATAGATTGCAAAGCAGTCATGTTGGTGGAACATTGGTTAAAAACTTCACATCTACCAATGTTAAAACTTGTACAAAATTCTTGATCATAGGAACTCAATACGGCCCACTTCATCTCTAATAATTAAGACCTAATCTAAGTAAAACTAGATGAATTTAAGTAACAGGGAGACATATACAATGCTAGTTCAGAGTGCTAGCTAATCATAGTTCACAAAAACATTTCACACAGGCACCGATTTTAGCCTTATTACCCACATCCACCCTAGGTATTTTGCAACTGCTATTGAAATTGTTGATAAGGTACTAGTGCGTATGATCCTTTCAGCTTCCACACTCCTTCTAGTACCTAGTAATTTGCATATGGGACTCAGCCAGACCCGTCGAGGGGCTACATAGGCAGGGCAGGCGAAAAGCATGTGTGCGACTGTTTCTTTGTGGACCGCACATGCAGGACACTTGTTATCACTTGAGGGGGACCACCTAGAAGTAAAGGATCTTAGGGTCAGTGAACCTGCCCTCAACTGAAAATACAATTTCCTGTCCAGTGGTTTGGTAATGGTGTCCCAGTATGTTTCAAGACTTGGAATATATTTGGATTCCAAGAAAATTCCTGTCAGAGTAGCTGAATCAGTGTCTCTCAAAGCATTATAAGTAACCATCTCCCAATACTTTTCTTTTAAGATCTTTTTTGAGGAAAAGTGGGCCTCTGTTGGGTTTTCCCATAGTACTTTCATGCCAATACCCACTAGAACATTTCTGACTCCCCGTAGCCAACCAATTTTGTGAAAGCTATCGGATTTTATTACATCTAGAAAGCCCGCTGCATACGATGATAATTCTGGTGGTGTCCACAACCTGCGCCAGTATAACACTGGACGCAGTTTGGCAACATCAGATATGGGTTTTCTGCCAAGATCTTATCGTAACGGGCATAATGGGGTACTTTGGGGGAGATTGGTAATACTACGCAGGAAATTGTTTTCAGAAATACTTAAATTAGACATGTTCTCAAACCCCAATAGTTCTACACCGTAAAGGGCTGAACTGACAACTTTCATATCATACACTTGGAGCACAGGTCTGATTGGTTTCGTGAGTGACCTTTTATGCTCAGTACTTAGCGCTCCCGAAAGTTGTCGGTGCTTTAATGTGGCCATGTCAATTTGATAGTTCCAATTTAAGTCGCTCTGTATATTCACCCCCAAGTTTGTAAACGCTCTAACTTGTTCTAGTGGTCGATTATTCATTAAAATATTACCTTTAAAAGTTCTGTGTGGGTTAAAAGCCATGAATTTCGTTTTTGACACATTAACTTCAAGGCCACGAGCAGAGCAAAAATCTTCAAAAATTAGTCATCCCTAAGGCAGGCCTATCAATCCTGAAGGCAGGGTGCTTGGTTCTAAGTGTGAGGGTGCCCCTGCATTAGCAGGACACCCCTACAACCTTCAGAGTCCATTCTCCCGGGTTGTAAGTGCATCAGCCATTAAGATACATAGAGTGGCCATGCGTCATTACGCCATGGCTATCTCTAAACTGGCTGTAGCGCACCCTGTCATGTTTGGTATCAAACATGTTGGAATCATACCCTCACAGGTATGATTCCATGCACTGTAAAGCTCCTCCGGGAGGCCCTCAGTGCTCCTGGTACCAGTCTTCCAGAAGCGGACAGCAAGCTAGGGCTGCTGCCGACCAGAGACACGAATCTGCCCTCCTGCTGCTGAGCCAAGCTCGAGCAGGGGAAGGCAGGATAATAGGTTTCCTGTCACAGGGAGGTGTGACCACCTCCTAGACAGGACTTAGTGTATTGGGGCAAGGTGGGGGCGCTTGCCAGTGCCAGTGAGACTGCTTGAAGGGCACATTTGGTGCCCTCCTTGCATACTCCAGTTCAAACCAATTCAGGGAGCCAATAGCTCCCGCTCTGGCGCGAAACTGGACAAAGGACATGGGAGTATCCTCCCCACTGTCCAGCCCCTCCTCTAGGAGGGACCCTTGAATCGTCCCAACACTTTCCTTAGGGTACTTAAGGGCTTACCTGTGGGTGGGTCCCTAGATTCGTCATGGGATAAGATTCAGATCCAATACCACTTCATCTTCGACTGTCTGGGCACTCTGGACCTCGCTGGACTTCGCGTTGGGAACCGAGACTGTAACTGGGAAGACTCCTGCTGCTCCAGGTCTTGTCACCCTGCAAGTCTGCTGCAATGTCTGTGCTCCATACAGGTTCTTCACAAGGCCTGTGGACATTCAAGACACTGGAAGGAATCTACTTTGGAGTGAAGGAGTCACTCCCCTGCATCTGCAGGCACAGCAACACAGCTGACCGGTATGCTGATCCTGGGCTCCCACAGACTCCGAAAGGCTCAGCAACCCAGGTGGTGGTTCTGCAACTCCCCCGAGGCCTGCACTGTCTTCTCACCGATTTGAGGCCAGTATCCCTCGTCAGAACCGCTGGAACAGAACCCCTGTGCATCGCATTGACTTGCTGTTGCCAAGGCTTGTTGACTCTCTCCTCCAGAGAACTTCAGGCCCCAAGAAGCTCCAGCCTCAAGCATCTCCTGCAGCCAAGATCTTCACCTGCACCACATCCTTTGCACCATGGGCCTTCATCCTTTGATGAGCTGCTCGAGGTTCTCTTGTGACTCCTGTGCCTTCGGTCCGTGGGTGATCTCGAGGGTTGTCTTTGGCTCCAGTGGGCTCCCCTGCTTGTTTGGAGCCTGCTTGTGGTGAGTCACTTGGCCCTTGCTGGTCCCGACACTACACCTTTTTCTTCAACTACATTGGCTGCCAAGGCTTGTTGGTGCCAAGGCTTGTTGGTGCCCCTGCCGGACACTGACCCATTGGCTCTTGACATCTGACGTGGGACAGCTCGTGCATGGTTCCTGGTCCTCCTCTGCATCGCCTGGTCCGTACAGCTGCAACTTCAAGGGCACCGTCAACTCTCCTGCATCCCCGACATCGGTGGGCATTCGTCTTCCGTGCCTCCTGGTCACTCCTGAGTGGCATAGACTGTGTCCCTCTGCTTGAAGGTACCTCTCAACTTGAATACACCTTTGGGTTCACTGAACACTTTCACCTTCTTCGCCAGCTGCATCTTTTATGAAGTCCTTTACTGTGGTCTACAGTGGTTTACAACGTCACTTCGCACCTATGTACCCGGCTTCCCTGGTGTAGGTATGCACGGGTGGGGTGACTCTCCAACCTTCCATCTTCCATGGGGTCTCTTCAGGGTCCGCTGGGAAGGGTCCTTCTTCTTTAAAATTGCAACTGCGACTTACCCACCAACTTCTATTGAGCACACGGTCATGTTCCCACTCTGCACACGGCCTCTGTGGGGTTCCTAGATAATCTCTTTGTTGGGACGGAGATAACCGTGCCCCTTCCCTGAGCTGTTGCCAGGTTAAGGTGAGGCCTATTTTCCGTAAGAGACAGGTATGACCAGTGAATCATCCACGCAATCAGCAGGATCACTGGTTTTGTATTGATTTGCATTCTTTTTGGTTCATTATTTTAGGCACTTCACAGGTTGTTCAAGCAGCAGCAAAACTAGGTCCTGACGAAAGCCGCGATACCTATCTGGGTCTTTAGGCTGAAACAAGACCTGTCTTCGTCTATTACCTGCAGTCATAAATTACCACTGCCGGTGCTCTGTTCTTAATCCTGGCCCCAGGAACGAGCCAATAAAGTTTTTTTCGTTCCTGGTAGCTAGTTTTAATATCACTACGCTCACTGTTTATATATATTTTTTGGTGCTGCGCCCTCTATTCAACCTCTTTCTTCTCATTGTAGGATTTAGTACATCCTAACATTTAGGAATAAAACATCCCTGAGCTCCTCCCTCTCAGTGAGGGGTTGTAGACCGTGGCGGGACTAGGTTTTCCCGTCACGAGGATAATCCCAATGATGAAGCATGCCACCTACGGTGGGTGAGGGATTTCGTCCTAACAAAGGGATTCCCCCACAAGCATTATGAGATAATCTATGTTTTTTTTGTTGTTTGTTTGGTAATTCAGACCCAAGGATTTTCTGTGTATATTAGTAATTGTCTGGGGAACTAACCATTGCAGGTCTATAAACTTCCCTCGGACCCTCCCTCCTCTTTCTTGTGTGTATAATTCCTAGATAATCACCTTGGGTGGTTCCTTGGGTCCCCGACTCTTCTATGTCTTCTGGGTCCATTCTTGACTTAAGTCGTGGTTCGCATTCCACTATTTTAGGATATGGTTTGGTCTCTCCGCTGGAGTCCACTGTGTATTCTGTGGTACTTACGTATTCTAGTGACAAAGTATTGTGTGTATTGTTTTATATCTCGGGGTAGGAGATAATACATTGTGTTAGTGAGTGTTAATAATAAAATACATATTTTTATAACTACCCTGTGTAGGAGAGTAGGATCTGCTTCACATGGGTACCCCCACTTTTTGCTGATGCTTCACTGTTTTTCGACCTTAGTCTGGCTGGGGCCCTGCTAATCAGAACCCCAGCCTAGCTGCTTCCTCTTTAAAATGGTTTCCATGTGCCTTAGGCACATCTCTGATTGGAATCTGGAGTGCCCTTATAAGTCCCTAGTATATGGTATACTATGTACCCAGGGCATAGGTACCTCAGAGGCCTACCAGTGGCTGCAGCATGTATTGTGCCACCCCTGGAAGGCCATCCAAAATGACACCACAGGTCTGCTACTGCAGCCTGGGTAAGGTGGTGCATGCACCCCTTACTATGATATAGACTACCTATATCACTACATACATACACACATATAAACCTATAAGTCACTCCTATGGCAGGCCTTATCAATCCTGAAGGCAGAGTGCGTGGTTCCTATGTGAGAGGGTGCCCCTGCATGAGCTGGGCCCCTCTGCAGTGTTCGGAGACCCTTCTCTGATGCTGTTTGTAGTGCAGCCTGACCATATACTCTTAAGCGCATTATAACCTCGCGTTAAATGCTAACTTTGGGATGGCTGCACGGAAACATGTCGTGTTTGGTGTCAAACATCTTGGAATACTACCCCCCGCCAGTTCTGGCGGCGGGGGTAGCATTCCACCCTTCTAGAGGGAGAGACATGTACACACCGGTATACCCGGTACTGACTTTCCAGAGCCCTGGCATCACAAAATGGATGCCGCTGCCACAGACACGAGTCTGGCCTCCTGCTGCTGACCGAAACTCCAGCAGGGGAGGCCTGGACAATAGGTTTCCTGTCCCAGGGAGGTGTAACCATCTCCCCAGACAGGATAGTGTGTATTGGGGCTGGGCGGGAGCACTCTCTGGTGCTTTGAAGTCCTGCACTGGGGGCACACTTAGTGTCCCTGTGCATACCCCAGTTCAAACCTGCTCAGGGGGTTCCAGCCCCTGCTCTGGCTGCGAAACTGGACAAAGGGAAAGGGGTGTAACCACCCCTCTGCCCTGACCCTCCCATAGGTGGGGCCACAGAGTATGTCCAATCCCCTACCTTAGTATAAGTAGGGGACCCCAGTCCTTAGGACTTTAGATTAACCTGGACGAAACTCTGACACAGAATCCTGGACCTTCGACGCTCTACTTCAAGATTAGAGGACTGAAGAATCTCCCTTGGGGTCAAGGAGTGACTCCCCTGCTTGGCAGGCACCAAAGAAGCAATTGTCCGGTCTGCATCGCTGAAGCTCCCGCCGGACGCCGAAGTCTTTGCATCACCAGAGGTGGATTTCCAGACTTCCCGAGGCTGCCCTGAGTCCCCAGCAAAGCTGAGGCCCGTAGCTGTCGTGGGTAATGTGGAACCGTGACCCCTGGACCCCGATCGCATTTGCAAGTGCATCCTCTTCTGCGTCTCCCACGAAGTCGTGCTTTGGGCTCCGAGTAGCTCCAGCCTCCAGCACCAACTGCACCGAAGATCACTGGCCTCCACTCCACGAGTGTCCTGTGAGCCAGCTCCACGTGCACCATCTCGAGGCTCCTTCGCGGTCGCTAGTCCGTTGGCTAGTAGGCCCTCCCGAAGGCCAATCTTTTTCTGCTTGGGCTCCCTGGTTGCTCCAGGTGTGCCCCAACTTATCCTTGCTGGGTGAGTCCCCCAGACCTTGCTGGTCTGCAACATCGTCCTTCTTTCCTTTCCACGAGACTTGCCGTTGCCAAGGCTTGTTGGGTCCAATCCAGTCGCCGACACCCCTGCAATCGACAGACGTCGTGGGACAGCTCGAATCCAGCTCCTGGTCATCGTCGACGCCTCCTGAACCTCATGGCTGAAGAGTCAAGACGACCGTCAACCTACCTGAAGCACTCAACATCGGTGGGCATCTGCTCATCGCCTTCCTGGTCACTGGCTAGTGACCCAGACTCTGTCCCCTCTGCTTTCAGGTTCTTCAGATCTTCGATCCACCCGAACACTTTCGACTTGGTCGCCAGCAGCACTTTGTAGCAGATCGCCATAGAAAGCGACGACGAAACCCGACCCCGAAAGACACCTATGCACCCGGCTCCCTGGGTGAGGTAACTCGAGTACTCCGGTGCTCTCGTGGGTATTGACACTAGAACAGCCTAGTTCTCAAAGGGTTTGCTCCAAGTCCTCCTCTAAGTGTCCCTTTTCTTTTAAATTCTAATCGCGACTTTCCCCATAGAAGTTAACGGTGGTTCGCGGCTGTGTTCATACACTGCACGCGTCCCCGTGGGTCCCCTGTGTCACTGCCTTGGGTGGTTCCTTGTGGTCCAAGCACTTCTACAGGCTCTAGGCCTTGTGTCTAGCTCAGTCGTGGTTCTTATACCACTTTATTGGTATATGGTTTGGTACGCCCCTGGGGCTCAAACGTGTATTTGTGCTATTACTGTAGATAACTAACTTATAACTTATGTATTTCGAACTCTAGCCTCATAAAGAGACTAGAGGGGTGTGTTTAGCAATAAATACATATATTTTGAATATATACCTGGTGTGGTCCTCTTTCATTTGGTCACTCAAGAGATTATAGACTGGTAAAACAAGCTGCTTTACATTCCTTCAAGACTTAGCCTGAAGGCTGCTCTCCATAGCTACCACTAGGATAGCTTTCAATAAGGTTGTCTTTAACCTATCTCCAATAAGGGGTTGTTTGGACTGGTGCAAGGTGCCCACTATAATTAGTGGACAGCATATGCCAGGCCAACTTCTCACACCCTGTGTGATTCTTTTTCACTTAGCTCATACCATAAGATTAAGTGCTGGTAAAGCAAGCTGCTTTACTCTCCTTCTGGACTAAGCCTGAAGGCTGCTCTCCACAGCTACCACTTAGAGTGCTTTCTAAGGTTGTCTAAGACTATTCAAATCACCATAAGGGTTGTCTAGATTAGTGAAGGGTGCTACACTTACATACGTGAGCAGCATATACTAAGCCAGCCTCTCACACCAATGATACCATGTTTAGAGGAGAGAGCACATGCACTTTTGCACTGGTTAGCAGTGGTAAAGTGCTCAGAGTCCTAAAGCCAATAACAATTAGGGCAGAAATAGAGGAAGTCAAAATGTTTGGGGAGACCCTTCAGAGAGGGCCATTTTTCAAAAGTTAGGCACAGGTTAAATTACTGACTTTTTGTGGATCACGCTGACAAGGAATGTGGCTGTTGTGTTGCTTCAGTAGGGTTTTACCCCCCTCAATCAAAAACCCAATTTCTCACATGTACCATTCACAGGCACACATACACCCAGCACATGCATACAATACACACGCACTGCACAGCACTACCTACTAACCTGATGTAGGCCAAGGGTGAGTTAAGGACACAGCATCAGAACTTTCCATGAGTGAGCCTGTAGGCCTCAATCCAGTGACACAGGTATAAAAGCTGATTCACTTCTACGGATCACTACACGGTTTGCTGCCACCACCGCACTGCTTAACTCCTTTCACCACTATGAGAGTAGTGCTTTAGGCGCCGGGGATCCAGATCTCAATGCAGCTGGGGCACTCAGGGCAGGGGTACATGTCCATCACCATGCAAGGGATATTTCTGCCCCCAACAGATGTGGTCCGTCATTTTGGATTTGGGACATAAAATGCACTGTGGTATTGCTTACAGTAGGGCAAAAAGGAACTACTGCAAAAGTGGGTAGGGTTACCCCTGGAAAGTTGTGCCTCGTTGATTAGGGAGGAGCTAGGAGTCATCCCCACCCACTAGCTAGTGCCAGTCATAAATGTGGCACCCCAAGCCCCACTCCTCAGAACAGTTTCTGAACCTGTGGAAGAACATAAGAAGGGCTGCACTTGCTGTCTGGACCTCCTCCCATGTGTACTCAGGACAAAGATGTGGACTCCAAGTGCCAGTTGTCTGACCTCCATGCGTGGCTACAGGGACCCAAGCTGCATGGTGGCTTTTTCCTGAACTACCCAGCTGAACAGTACCAACTGGACCAGGACGGGGCCCTATTTGTAGCCTCTGCTGAAGTGATTCTTGAACACCAAGTGCTGTTCCTGAGGTCCTGGTACCCTTAGAAGTGTCTAACTGGACTTCTCCTAACAACTCTGAAAACATGGGTGGTTGAAAACTTTTGGACTTCCAGACCTCAGGAGGAGTGGGACCAACCTCCCAAGCCAATCTACCCCAGGTGCGGCTTCACTGGGCTGAAGAAAAGGTTTCTTCTGCTTAAAGCTTCTCTGCATTTCGGCGGGCCCATGGTGAAAAGGTATCCAGCCTCACAGGACTCATCGTCGGATACAAAGCAACCTGCTCCCACTGGAAGATTCTGAGATCTGAAAAGAAAAACGACGTTCAAACGTAGAAATCTTGAACGGCCAAGGAGTCAAAAGTGTCCATCAACACCAGGACTTCCTGGGTGCGAAATTTGAATTTTTCTACTCTGAGCTTTTCCTGTCAAAACCAATGGCACCAGCCGGACCTTGTCCAATGCTATCTGAGTTTGTGAGGACTTCCTTGGCTACAGCCTTGCCCCGCTGAAGGATTTCGACTTTCATTCAGAGACTAAGGGCCTGATTTAGATCTCGGCAAATGGGTTACTCCATCACAACAATGACAGATATCCCATCCGCTGAAATATAAAGAGCATAATATCCTGTGGGATTTATGTTTCTGCGGATGGGATATCCGTCACTGTTGTGACAGAGTAACCCATCTGCTTAAATCTAAATCAGGCCCCAAGTCCCAAGGTAAAAACTCTGACTGAGAAGAACCTGGTTACTGTATCTGGCCCGTGATCCATTGCTCTTGGCCTGAAATCGTGCCCGGCTCCCAGTCTACTGTAACCATAAACTAATATTCGGACTTAGTGCTTTTTCGTGATCTTTTATTTACATTTTCTAAAATTCTTATCTCCGGTTTTCCTCATCTTATTTTTGTTGTTTTGGTGTTATTTTGTTTATTACATTTTACTCTAAATTGAAGTAGGATTTTTATTGTGTTTTGTTTTTGACTTTTTAAATATTTAGGTATTTTTAAATGCTTTACCAATTTTCTTTAAATTAAGGCTGTCTGCCCTGTGCCATAGATATCAGGGGTTGGGCTCAGGTTTAAATTACTGAAACTTCTGAGTGGGCCTAAGACGTTAGTGTCTTTATTATTTGTGGCGGACTTCCATCCAGCCCAATTGATAATTCACCTTCTTGAACAGTCCTGCTACAGCTCTGCAAACCTAGGCCGAAGAAAACCGCTTCAGCGTTTGACTTTCGGTGATAGCGATGGCGCGCAGTCAGAGCTTCCCAGGGAGGCAGCGTTGAGGTGCGCAAACCCAGAATCCAACAATCACCGAGAATCATAATAAGTGATTGTCCAACCCAATTCTTTACTTTTGTAAAAGAAAAGTACTTTAATCTATGCACTTAAAATGCAATACTCCATACAGCAGGAACATATAACGCACTGGTTCCTGGGCGACTGTGCCTTGCCTTCTGTCCCACCTTCTGTGGTGTTTGATAATTCTACATATCTCCATGGGGTTTACTGCTTCTCTTGGGAATGTATCAAGGTTCCACTGCAGTTTACCCTTTAAATCAGTATGTAAAGCGCAGTTAATCAAAAATTCTCCTTTCAGCACAGTTTCAGTACTTAATTTGAGCCAGTGGTTTCTGGTGCTCGCACTGGCACTTAATTGTCAGCACCGGCGCTTGTGACAGTCTGCCACAAGGTGGCGCTGTCTGGCTAATTTAGAGATGACCACAACAACAGGTAATTATTAATTAAAAATCGTTAAAAAGAACTATTACCTGTTGCCCAAGCCATTATTATAGCTTTGGGGGCCTAGAATAGTCTGGATTGTCACACTTGTCTTGTAGGAGTGTGATGGTTTAGTAGTTGTGTTGCTACTGTCATTGACAGAACTGGCAGAGGCACTGTGTGGTGCAAGCTGCAGTGGCCTCCTGACGAGAGACCTGTTACTTTTTTACAAATTAAGCACTGCTCTCACCACAGCGCAAGCACTGGACCCATTTCCCAGCAGACTTCTCTTTACACTCCTGCTTCAGGGAGAAGACGCCCCGAATGGAAGTCGGACCCGTGAACCGAAAGAGGGCCACAGCAAGACAAGGGGGGGACGTCCTCGCAGAAGGGTGCTGACTTCTGGAGGAGCAGCGGTCTCCATCGGTCTGTAAACCCGCATCCGGGTCATGAATGCAAGGGATATAGACTGCCCCACCCACGCAAATACCAGCAGAACTGCAATGGTTACTATTCTCGCAATGTGTAAACAGTCAATGGATCCAGCCCCCCCAGCCCCCTTCTATGCAAAGCGCTTTAACGTCCTCTGAGACAACGTCAGCGCTTCAGTAAAAGCAACAATTACAAGTAACATCTTCAGTCACTCCTAACTTTGTTCTAACATACTTTGTATCCTGGCGCTTGCACTTTATTTCATGCCATGGACTTAATAAAAGTATCCCAGCATGCAGTGCTGATGGTACAAGCCAGGGCTGGCAAGGGTGGGCACACATTAAATATGCTCCTGGTCCCAGGGCTTTAAGTGGGCCGGGTCTCACCGGGTCTGAGCACGGCAGTTTTTTTAGAGGGGCCTCGAAACGGGTCTCTATCGGGCTCTGTTTTGTGCCCTGGAGGCGGTCCGTTTTTTCCGGACTTCAGTGATAGCAGGCACATCGATGTGCGCTGCTCACACTGCTCTTCTCACTAGTGGAGAAGTTACGGACGTCATGCCAGGTGAGCATTGTAAGAGAAGGGAAATCCTTTAAAGAGAAATTTTCTCTGGATTTCCCGTCTCTTTTTGATACGCAGGAGCAGCAACATCGTCGTGGTGTGAGCAGGGCTTTAAGTGGAAGCCTTTTCAATATTATATACAACAAGCCATAGTTGCTGCTTATTTATCTTATGCAACTAACAACCATTGACAAAGCCAATAGTCCTGCCTTGTTGTAGGTGTGATGTTACTTGTTGTATCATATATCTAGATGCTATGACAGAAACAGCAAAATACAAATCGGGCGGCACACTATGCTAAGCACAGATTTTTAGCTTACGTGTTTTTAAGCCACACCCTTAATTACATTGGCCACGCCCCTTTGAGAGACCCCCCAGTTTTTTCATCCCACTTAAAGCCCTGCCTGGTCCTATACATTTGGATGGGACGTGGAGGGTGCACGGGTGTCACAGACCCTCAGCACGTCTTTGACTGTCAGGTTCCTGTTTTCCCCGGGCCCATCCTGTGCTGCACGTGCGTCAGACTGCACATTAACCCTGTGCTATGTGACCGCAGCACGCTGCTTCCTGTCACAGAGCCAGCGCCTGTGCAGCTGCGGCAGGGCCCACCTTCCTCCCCCATCCTTCCCGCCTTCGGCCTGCCCATCCCAGGCCCCGCCCACCCTTCCCTCCAGCTCTCCTTCCTCTAGCATGGCTCGCCTAGTCCTCTCCCTCCTCTCAGCCCGGCCCCTCCACGGGCCCCTGCCCTCGCCTGACCACGAGGCCCCGCCTCCTCTGCCCCCCCCTCCTCTGCCCTTCCCCTGAGTCATGTGCTGGATGCGGAAGCTGCAGTGACAGAGCTACAGAGGGAAGTGTTTACTGCTGAGCCAGCGGGGAACCCGGCACGGCAGAGACCGACTGCCACAGAGGTGCAGAGAGGAGTGACTGGGCACATCAGAGACAGACTGCTACAGAGAGGGGCACAGGAGAGACAGGCTGACACAGAGGCACAGAGAGGGGCACCTGGCCACAGCAGAGACAGGGGTACACCTGTGTACATCAGGGACAGACTGGCACAGGGCGGCACCTGGGCACAAGAGAGACGGACTGCTACAGAGGGGCATCTGGGCACTGCAGAGGCAGCCTGCCACAGAGGTAAAGAGAGGGGAACCTGAGCACAGCAGAGGCAGCCTGCCGCACAGAGACAGAGGGGCACCTGGCCCTGGGCACAGTAGAGACACAGGTCACAGTGGAGAGACTGCCGCAGAAGTGACAGAGACAAGCCTGGACGGCAGAGCAGAGACTGCTGCTGTACAGAGCGACATACAAAGGTTGGCACTCAGTCATTTCTCCGGTTGCTGCCAGCGTGTGACAGTCACAACAGGAACGAGTTGTGTCATGTGCTTGGCATGTGCCAGGGCTGTTTGGGCATAGCCTGAAAGGACTCTGTGGGTATCACTGCTTGGCAGGTAACACAGAGGGAGGCAGACCAGAGGCGGAGGCAGTCAGTCAGAAGAAGCAAACCGGTGGTCCACGGAGGCTGGCACACAGGGGGCCTGCAGACATCCGAAGGGGGTGGGCACGGTCCTAGCACACAGACACACCGCTCTAGTGGGGCAGTGACAGGCAGAGAACCTGGGGCAGGGACAGTCAGAGATCCTAGGGCAGAGCAGGTAGAACCATGATACGTGTGCCCGGCTTCTGGGTGGGCATCGCCCTGCCCTGCCTCCTGTACCTCTGCCCCCCGGCCTCCGCCTACCCTCTGCTGGAGAATGAGGGCGTCATGGCCCCAGAATACTTCCTGCCCAAGCTGGGGGCACAGTACGGGTGGAGGAACCTGACCTGCCCCGTGTGTAAGGCGCTCTTCGCAGCCATCGACCTGAGCCTGCTGGTAAGTGCCCTCAGCAGGGGGTGGGGGCAGCGGTGGGCCTGGAGGGGCCCATAGGGCACGGGGCTCCCAAGGGACCCGAAGCTACACGACACAGCGGCAGCCAACCCTTGCTTCTAGCCAAAACAACTCAGGAATCTGGGACTTGTCCTCACGCATTTCCTCTTATACCCATGTATCTGAAAGTCTGTTGTGACCGAGAAGTGAAGCGTACGTATGTACGCCCCTGTCCTGTGTCGCAGATTTCCATCGATGCACCCCCTCCCCAGCCTTTTTTAGCTCGTATATTCCGTTTTAAAAGAAAAACTACAAGTCCCAGAATTCAAGTTGTTGGGTAAAATGCATGGACTATGAAAGTATCACATATTTGGTGGGGGAGGGGGTGTTATGGCCTTGTTTGTGACCACTGAGAGTTCTTAGAAACATGTCTCGTGTTATCTACGATTAGATATTTAAAAGCTGCTCGTCTGCTGTGACAAGATAAGATATTCCCCTTCCTGTGGACTGGTGTACCTGCGTGGTGAGGCCTGGCATCACTGGAGTCTGAGCCGGGGTTAATCCGGGGTCAGGTCTGAGCAAATGAGCCCTGCCCCTCCCAGGGCCGATACAAACATTTCTTCTGTTTTAGCCTTAGAATTGAAGATCGCGTGATTCTGTGGAGCGGATGTTTCATAATGTGGGCACGAGCGCTCCTTGTCTGCCAAAGTAGCCTGTCACGTCACATGTGAGACCTGAGACGGGCCTGGCTCCTAGCTGTAACTGCAAAACTACGAGACCCAGAATGCAACTTTGTGTGTGTTTTCGTCCGCTCTACTGAGAGGGAGGGCCAGGAGTGCCGTGTGGTGCAACTCACTACCACCAACTGTACCATTTAGGGGGTACGAAATTGCATATTGTTTAATTAAATTTAGTGAAATTCCATTAAACGTTTGTGAAAAGTATACAAAATTATTCTTTCACCCCAAAATAAATGTGTCGGTAAGGTGTATGACGTTTTATACGCGCGTGCACGTCGTGTGAATAAAAGTCCTGCAAGATACTGGAGAAGACTGGTTCGAGCAGAACATGTGTTCTGTCGAGATATTTTCTACATTAACCAGACTCCTGCGGGCAAAATTGCCTAGATTCAAGGAAATGAGTGAATTTCTCAAACACACAGACTGCAGGTTGAGAGACTGTCGGGCATGTTGAGGTAGTCAAGGATGAGGTGGGATCACTTCCGACAGCTCTGGACGTCGGATCCTGGTACTCACACCGGTGTATGAATTATGAGACACTACATCCCAATGAACCGTTGCTCCTTGGGTGGGGTCAGGCCCCCGGGGTCTTGAAGTATTGTGACAGCTTTTCACCAGGACCGTTTTCAGCATTCTGATGAGAGGAGGACCGCAGTGAGCACCCTGCTGGTGATAATCTCGTCTGTCAAGAGAGTCAAGCTGTTCCTACAACACCTCCATAGTGTCACCTCAGGGTAACGCGTGAGAAAAACAAACAGAACCCGCAATGTGTTTAGAGGAAAGCCCCTCCTTTGTTTGCTCCCTATCAGCGATTTCCCCCAAGAAGCAGGTGAGAGCTTGACGGGTTAACGCGCCTGCAGCAGGGACTTGTGACCTGCAGCTTGCACGACTCTTGTCAACCTATCATTGTTTACTGCTCTGTCTGCATTTTCGCAGCATGCTCATATTTCATGGATTTTAGTGTGAGTAATGTATCCAGTCCCGGTTTTCCCTTTGCATTCTGGTACTCGTAGTCCGGAATTCATAATGAGGTTAACAGTACCATGAACTCAAGGGGGTTGGAGGGCAGGAGGTGTTGAAAGTTTCTGATTTCCACCTTGGAGAGGGCTGTTGCTGTGTGCTTGTTAGCAGAGGGTAATCTGCTGGCTGTGGGAGTCCGGTGGGGGTCCTGCGACCTCCCACACCTGTGTGAGGGGTGGTCCAAGTTTTGAGTTTTCTGTGTGGCAGACTGTATCCGCGTCTTTATGGACCCGGGGTTTGTGTTCTGTTGGGTGTATTTTTCCCACTGTTAGTTGATGTGGGCGTCTTGTAGGAGGCCAGGACTTGCTACCAGTAAGGCACGTCTGAGGGATTGTACTACAGTTAATAACTTGTTATATTTACATGTGTGTTTTGTTGTAGTACTTGAAACCTCAGCTTTGATGACCCCTTGTGCTGAAAGTAACAAAAATTGTTATAATCAAAAGTAACAGCGCTCATCATAGTGACCTGGGAAGGATGACTCGGCCCTGTGGGTTTGGGGCAAAAAGAACAATTGATGGACAGAATGCAGAACAATGTCATACATTCACCCCAGTACAGAGATCTGGGCCTAAATCCTTCGTTTTTTTGCTCACCATGCCATTCCAGTTTGGACCCAGCCATATGCAAATCAGTCTTGACCCTGCGCCCAATGTGAACAGTCCAGCCCGAATTGCCAGGCCAGGTCCTCCCTGGACTGGAAACAAGCAACCTAGGACCGGTTTCGGGGTTTCACCCCTCTTCAGCCAGGATAGCTTGATTCCAGTGGCATGGAGAGCACGGGACCCACGTCTGGGCATACCCGTCCCACTCGGGGTGACAAATGCAAAAAGAACAATTGATGGACAGAATGCAGAACAATGTCATACATTCACCCCCAGTACAGAGATCTGGGCCTAAATCCATCGTTTTTTTGCTCACCATGCCATTCCAGTTTGGACCCAGCCATATGCAAATCAGTCTTGACCCTGCGCCCAATGGGAACAGTCCAGCCCGAACTGCCAGGCCAGGTCCTCCCTGGACTGGAAACAAGCATTCTAGGACCGGTTTCGGGGTTTCACCCCTCTTCAGCCAGGATACCTTGATTCCAGTGGCATGGAGAGCACGGGACCCACGTCTGGGCATACCCGTCCCACTCGGGGTGACAAATGCAAAAAGAACAATTGATGGATAGAATGCAGAACAATGTCATACATTCACCCCAGTACAGAGATCTGGGCCTAAATCCATCGTTTTTTTGCTCACCATGCCATTCCAGTTTGGACCCAGCCATATGCAAATAAGTCTTGACCCTGCGCCCAATGGAAACAGTCCAGCCCGAACTGTGGGTTTGGGGCTCACAGGGCTCCCTCAGTATCCGTGCAGCTAAAACTCGTGATCTTGTGCTGAGGGCCTTAGAGTTTCCACCTCTTGGCGCTGCTGGCTGTCTCGGCTGGTGTCGTTAATTATAGGGCCATAGTACCCTGTGACGTGGAAGGGGCCCAGTGAGAGGTTCAGGGCATGCAGTCACCTCAGCACCCCTTCAGTGAAGTTGTTGAGGTGTGTTCTTAAAGGCCGCGTGTTTCTCTGTGGATGCGTGATGTGTTTGACTCTCTGTATCTCTTGTTGTTATTTCAGGTTGCCTGGTGACATCTGCTTGTTCAGTTGATGGTTTTGCCTACAGCGGGAGTCCCACAAAAGTGTGTGTGTGTGTGTGTGTGTATATATATATATATATATCTACCTACTTTATATGACCTTATCTGTTTTAGGTGCGGTCGGATCCCCACCCTGAGCCCCCGTCTCTCTTTCTCTGCACACAGCTGACCTTTTCCTTTGCTGCCTGAAAGAAACTGAAATCACTTCGGACTTTAAAGGCGTCTTGGAAGTGAGAGCATAGTTTCGATTCTGCTTTGTGGTATGACTTGACCTCTGTCCCAAAAACCGGGAGATGTATTGAAAATGAAGAAACGTGCCTGGACAGTCCCTTGAAATCCGGGACTTCTGGTAACCCTAGGTTCATGGGCACCCGTTCAGCCCAGGTTTTATGAATCTCTCTAGGATCTGGGGGTCTCAGGGGCCCCTCGCTTCTTTCCTCGGCGGAGGAGCATCATTTTGCTTTATGCTACTGTGTTTAACGTGCTTTCTCTTACTACCCACCCGGTGTATCCATCTAGTGTCTACAAAGCCCTTGTCTCTGAGAACTGTATCGTGCTTGTCCTTATATAACCCCTGTCTCCTGAACAATGCACATGGGGTGGGTGTATGGGATGGAATGCGCTTCCATGCTCCTCCCCCTCCTGCTCAACAGGGTCATGTGATTCCAATATACCGCTCAATATTTTGTAAAGACATCTTCAT
The DNA here is from genome assembly GCA_963921515.1 of Calotriton arnoldi. Lineage (NCBI taxonomy): Eukaryota > Metazoa > Chordata > Amphibia > Caudata > Salamandridae > Calotriton > Calotriton arnoldi. Next base: position 898,957 of record CAWUFW010007033.1, on the reverse strand, counting down.
GTCCAAAGCGGTCTGAGGTGGGACCAGACCGTGTTTGACTATGCAAAAAGTGAAACAAAAAATAAATACATACAAGACATGGTCTGTGTGCTTGTTAGCAGAGGGTAGTCTGTTGGTTGTGGGAGTCCAGTGGACTCCTTCAACCCGACCTCCCGCCTGTGTGAGGGAGGTCAGTGTGGGGTGTGCTCCAAGTTTTGAGTTTCCTGTGTGGCAGACTGTATCCGCGTCTTTGGTGACGCGCTGTGTCTCCTTAGGAACCTGATGTCTGCTTGTGTAGGTTTCGTGTTTGGAGGGTAGCTATATATTTTTTTTTTGTCTGGGGGGGTGGTGTTGAAACATCCCCTCACCAAACCCTACCTGACTCGAGGCCACTGTTCATGTTCAACCAGTTCTGGCTTCTTGCCGTGGTTACTGTGAAGGTGCGTGTGTGTGGGCCTCCATTAGGGCCCGGCGCCCAAGGGATGATGTGTAGGCCCCAGCCCGCCACTGCCCAGCAACACCACGCCCTCTCTGGATGTTGTTTCCGAGACTGACCACAAGCGGCCTGTCTCACCTTTATTAAGACATTGGCTGTGCCCCACCGATGCGGTGCATGCTGACATCAGGCTGTGCCTACACTGCCCGGGTGGCTCAGTTCATTCCATCCAACGTCAGATGGTTGAAGCCACCTCCACTTAGGCACACCCAAAGTTCTTGAATCGCTGACTGGGTGCTGGGTTCGGTCTTACTTCATACGAGTGACTACTCACCGCCTGCGAGGCCATTGGGGCATCTGGAATTAGTTAGTCTGTCCCTTGCCCAGTCCCAGAGGTCGCTGTGCCTCCTGCTGTCTCTGGCTGTGGTTCTCGGCCACTTGCCACCTCCTGCGAGGCATCCCTACTTCCTTGAGTCAGGTCACCCCTGCTAGGAGCTTTCTCTTCTTCTTCGTGCTCTCAAGCCTCCATCCGTCAGAACCATGAGATGTTTTGTGTGGTGATCTCACGCCCACGCTGTGCCATGATCAAGGTCCCTTGAACTTTGGTGACAACCTAAGCGCCCCACTCGAACGGGGTACGAAACTTCCACCCTTCATGACAGTCTTTCACCAGCACTTGATCCCCACCACCTCCAGCTGCCTGTTAACGGCCCACCTGGCCTGGCTGGCTCTGTTGTTTATTCTCCGGCACCTTGCCTGGGTGCCTTCCACATCCAGTGTGGCCGGACTCCTCCCCCAGCCGGTGGGAATGCTGTCCTTTTAAATGTTGTTGGAACATTGAGTGTAGAAAGCTTCAGCAGGTGGGTATCTGTGGAATGGCCCTCAAGTGGATATCCTCCTTCCTCACGGATAGAACTCAACGTGTTAGACTACCCTCCCCCCCACACACATCAGAACCCAAGAAACCCATCTACAGAGTCCCTCAAGGGTCGTCGCTCAGCCCAACACTCTTCAACGTCTACATGATGCACCTCGCAGACAT